>OZ024707.1:12355965-12457907 GCA_964016945.1 Microplitis deprimator | reverse complement strand
TATGCCTTTAAGGTAAGATTGGAAAAACCTCTAGATAAATATAAACTATCAGTGATCAAATTCTATAATAATTACTTAATATCCTTGGAAATAGGTGCTAATTTTTATCGAAAAGAATTAGTAGTTACCAGGTTTGTAAAATTCCTAATGGCAAAATATTACATTAACCATTATTTATATATTCGTCAATATAAATCGTTCACAGTAAAGAATTAAATTCCATGGGTAGTAAAAATTTTTGACGACAAAAATCAAATTTAATGGCAAATGGGGGATACCGCTACTAAAAAATTAAATCTACTGATTAATGGAATTTTTCAATGTTGAAAAATTAAATTTAATGGCCAATAGAATCACTAATGCATTAAAAAAGTAATGCATTATATGCAACCTGGATATCTATATATACATATATATATATGTATATATATATATATATATATATATATATATATATATATATATATACTAGGGTGGTCCTTATTTAGGTGATGTTTCAATTTTTTTTCACGATAGTCCTAAATCGGTTCTAAATTTATAAGAAAAAATTCATGCCAAATTTTAGCTCTTAATTTTAATATTAACCCGGCCCCCCGATAGCCAAAGTTTTAAATGAAAATAACACGGGAAAAGTTCTGTTAATAATTTGAAATTTTTGTTCATCATGAAATAATGAACAGATCATCTCAACCAATGATAATTCTTATAGCAAATTTAACGTTCTACAAAAAAAGTCTCTTATGATTTTTCGCTATCTTGACTAGTTCAAAAGTTATTCGAGGTCAAAATCAAAGTTCTAGTCAATTTTATGGTTTTTTCCATTTTTACCGTCCATTAATAATTCAAAAATGAAAAAAGGGTTATTATTCATATTTCAAACGACTTCTCTGACCTTGATGTATGTTCTGAAAGAAAAGTAATATTTAATTGAAAAAAGTGATTATTAAAATTACAATGAATCGAAAAAAGTACCAATATTATCATTTTTTCTTTAATCATAGATACTTTCATAAAGTTGTTACATTTTTTTTTGTCTTACTGAGAAGGTTTGCATGTTTAGGTTTCCACTTATTAAATTGGTGTATTACCGTACGATGGACGGTGTGGCTCAATAAGTTATAGATTAAATTGAACGGAATATAGTATAGTGCCGGATAGCTCAACTGGTAGAGCACTCGGCCCGATACCGATATGGTCTGGGTTCGATTCCCAGTTCGGGCTATCTATATTTTTCTCAATTGATCTATAAATTGTCTTATTGAGAAGGTTTGCATGTTTAGGTTTCCACTTATTAAATTGGACACTAAGAAGTTGTTAGTTTTTTTCAGTGCGTTACGAAACATTTGACGATGATCCTTAACCAATTGTAATACATATTGCATTTGTTTTCCATCCTTAGTATAATGTTTACAAAAATCTTGCACTAGTTTAACTCCTCTCTCAGCACAGTCATCCACAACCGATAGTTTTTCGACGAATCGTAATGCAATTTTACAACTTTCATTATCAGCCCATCCAGAAGGATCAATTTGTAAAAATTCTGTTTGTAACTCAAACCTTTCAAAAAATTTGATCGATTCTGCGGTTACAAAAAAGTCGATATCGTTATGCAATAAATCGTTTATACTCGTACTTTGAAAGCGTTTTACGCTCAATTATTCATTTTTATAATCCTGGTCGTCTTCCGGAATAGCATCGATTAGAATTTTTTCTCTTTCCGTATGCACCTTAATCACAATTTTTAATTTCGTTTCTAGTGGAACATCTTCATCAAAAATTGCCATGATCGCTAACTCTGGCGATAAGTACCATAAATGATTCATAAATCTATTAATTGCTGCAGTAGCAAGATTACAATTAATTACTTTAAAGTTGTTTAGCTCTTTTATAAATTGTAGATCATGGTACGGAGCTTTTACACTATTAGATAATGTAAACCAAGCCTTAACATAAACAGTTGTCACAAAAACACATATTTGTCGAAGTTTATTTTCTTCACTTTTTTTCAAAGATAATTGTTCACGAAACAGGTACATTTTTAGTACGTGAATTGCTTTTGCCATCCATCGTGCATGATAGCAAGCTCCTGGCTTACGAAAACTAAATTTTTTTGGGATAACACCAACGAAGACTAGAGTAAGCTCCAAAAACTCTTTGTAATCATCACAAGGCAGCTTTGTTGTCAGAACGTCAGTGGCAAAAGTTTTTATAGACCCGATTTTTACTATTGTTAACACGTTCTTATTTTTCGAATCATCTAATCCTGTTTTGTAATTCAATTTATTTAAAGCTTCCCATTGCTTTTGAAATCGAATGAAGAGTGGAACATTAGGGCCAACAGTATTCAGAAAAAAAGTTTCGAATACATATCTTAGGACAATTTCGAAAATGTGATGCCTACACGGAAGATATAATAAATCCGTCTCTAACAGTTTCTTTAACAATGCAGCAGAACTATTTCGAATGCCTAAATTTGAAGGAGTGGTATCACAGCATATCGTTTTAACAGATGTGTCAAATCCCCAATCAAGTAATGTTTCGTAAACATTCGTAGCTTGTGCCATTCCAGTCCCATCTTCACTCATTGGTACACCTAACATAATTTCTTTGTCCTCCGAAGTGATTATTACTGGTAATCGATGAACAGTTTCGGTATTCAACAAATTTGGTAATAATTTTCCGTCCCAGTGTACAACGATAGATGATAACTTTAAGTCTTGGAAGTGTTTTTTTATTTCTATTGATTTTGACTCACGCAGAGTTTGTCGATGTCTTCGAACGGATGATCGATTGATAATCGATGAGTTGATATCCACATCTAGTGGGTTCATATGAATAAGCAACTGGCAGATAGCTGTTATTATAAATACAGCATCTCTGTCACTAAATTTACACCGATCTAAAGTAGCTACAACTCTTTCGCTGAGAAAATCATAACTTCCTCTCGTTTTTTTTTTTATTCTGATAATCTGGTAGTACTTGAAAAGTATATTTCTCCACTCGATGCAGATAGAGCACTTCCTTGGCTAGATAAAAATTCAACATTTTTGTCTAAAACGAATAAGGATATTAATATGACGAAAAGAATCTTTACGTTAATAAAAAATAAAAAATTAATTGATTATTTGTTTCTTATTATTTACCCAATAATGCTTTTTCTTCTTCACTCTTTTTTTTTTGTTTTTCAAACTGGATTTTTTTGTTCAATTCATTATCATTATCATCGTCATCATATCTCGTTTTAATATTTGCAATAAAACCAATGCGTTCATCTGATCTTTGATTAATCAAGAATTCTTTAGAATTTTCATCGATAACATCAAATACATTTGACGGTGCAATGTCAAATAATTTTTTCAATGAACAAACAAATTCATTTTGTTTTTTTACAGCCACGTCACTCCGGTTTTTGTGTTTGACAAGTATGCGCCACTCATCGTAGAATGTTTTCAGTTTATCTCGGCATCTTTGCACATCTTGAACAGGAATTCAAGCTTTTTTCCAAAACACAATAATTTCATCAATGACTGCAGCAATATTTTCTGGGATAGAAGCATTTAAGATACGTGTATGAAAAAAAAAACACTTTCAAAGCTTGCAATTTCAATGGTAATTTATTACCCACTTTTTGAACGTTAACATCGCCAATAAAAAAAATGTTTTGACGTAAACGGGAAAGCTCCATATTTTTCTGATCACTTCGAAATCAAATGGATAAAATTTATAGATTAAATTAAATAACGAGAAAGCATTAGCATAAGTAAACGTTTGTATATGATTTTGATAGAGTTGAGATAATAAATATAGGTTATGGACATTTTATAATTCATTTTGATGTAAAAAGTTAAAATAAAATCTCATAGATGGCAGCATAATCAGTTTCTAAAATTTTTGAATCCTAAAATTTAAATTTGAAACTAGATTTTATCAATATTTTTACCAATAGAAATAAAATCTTTTAACAACTTATCAAGAATATTTTATGTATCTCCAAATTTAGAAAACAGTTAAAACATACGGCAGGTCAAGAATAAAAGAAAATTAGTGTAATTATTATTTTGGGGTCACGATCACCTTGCAATTTTTCTGAAAAAAAAACCATCGAAGTTGAAAATTATAACCCTTTTTTCGTTTTTGAATTATCAATTGACGATCAAAATGGAAAAAACCATAAAATTGACTAGAACTTTGATTTTGACCTCGAATAACTTTTGAACCAGTCAAGATAGCGAAAAATCATAACAGACCTTTTTTGTAGAGCGTTAAATTTGTTATAAGAATTATCATTGGTTGAGATGATCTGTTCATTATTTCATGATGAACATAAATTTCAAATTATTACCAGAAGTTTTCCCGTGTTATTTCCATTTAAAACTTTGGCTATCGGGGGGGGGGGGGGGGGGGGGTTATATTAAAATTAAGAGCTAAAATTTGGCATGAATTTTTTCTTATAAATTTAGAACCGATTTAGGACTATCGTGAAAAAAAATTCGAACATCACCTGAATAAGGACCACCCTAATATATATATATATATATATATATATATATATATATATATATATATATATATTGAAACAATGTGAATTGTCTTCGTCGTCCTCAGCCTTGCGGTTCCCGTTTTTCTCCATCTCGTTGCCGTCTGAAATTGTACGTCATAGTGCCGCGGTCATATGACTTATTTTCACGTCGACACATGTCCGAAAGGGTGAAGTGGGGACAAAGTTCAGAGGCGAATCCCAAGCCCTCAATTATCGGTCCAACACTTCGATCCTGGATCAATTATAGTCCAAGATCCCAGAGCGATAAGACACAACTTATTTTCTAAAGCATCGAACTTTCGGTTCTAGGTAGTCTCTCGTGTACTTTTTAATACCTGTACGTTTGTGGAGTTGGCTCGGTGACACCTTGGCTGGTACAAGGCAAGAAAGATAGCTAAAAATCAGAGTTACTTAACTTAAATTTTAATGAGTGATTTTTATGTATATATTTTGTAGAATATTACTCTGAACTGATATCAAAAAAGTCAGACGCTTTCCATGGGCCAGAACTTTTGTCAGACTCTTTAAAGCCCTACAAAAAATAAATGAACTTAATTCATTTTTAAACGTCTGATTTTTATATATGTTATTAAAATAACTATTACAAAGTTATATTTAATCAGTCAGACAAATTGTAATGACCAAACATGCCCTAAATACAAAAATTACTCAACTATGAGTATGAGCGCGAGAGCACTATGCGCATGCGTTTCAGAGTAAACTATTTTAATATTTGAAAAATACTTACTGCTTTCAATTTCATATTTTTGCATATTTATTTAAATAAGATGAAACTTTTATTTGAAATAATAATTATTTTAAAAGTAGTTATATATATTACAGATATATAGGGAAAAATGAATTTTTTCGGAGCAATTGTCTTTCAAAAAGAATCATTTTTTATTTTATTTCAAAAAAGATATCAATTGTGATAATTTTAGTTTAAAAAAATTATAAATTATGATGAATTTATGAAATAATTTGATTGTCTCTTAATCATCTTCATTATCGTCATAATGCTTCCGAGGATTCTTCCATATTTTCTATTGCAAATAACTTGATATGACTCACAAATCACACGATATAACTGACAAAAACATGTGGTCTCAAAAACCCGAATGTAGAACTGTACTGTATACTATACAGTAGAATGGGCCAAAAAAAAGAACTAACTTTTTTTTCTTTAGTTACCGTGAAAATATCGTTAAAGATGATGGAAAAAAAATTTTGGTAAAGTTTGAGCTCTTAATATTAATAGTAAGTAAAAATATTAATAGTAAGCAAAAATTAAAAGTAAGAGGCTCCGCTTTGTGATTGTTAATTTCCCATTTAAATAACATGGAAAAAAAATTTCTAAGTTTGGAATTTTATATCTCGGCAATGGCTCATTTCACAGATATGTTCGAAACACATTTTGTATGGAATTAAATGCTCTTCAAGAGAAGTTTCTTATCATTTTTCGATAAATCCACCTGTTCAAGAGTTATCAGAGCTCAAAGTCAAGTTATAGTAAATTTCGAGATCTTTTTACTTTTCCGGCGAAACTATTTGACTAATCACGAAATGTCACTCAATCTTTTTTGTAGACAATTTTATTCCCTACAAATTATTATTTGTAAAGTTTTTCTTAAATTCAGCATTGTTTTCTAGTTATTTTCATATTAACGTCAAGCTCTTACAAAAGCAGTGTTCTGATAAATCTCAAGAGCTCGACATTGAAATTAAAATAACTGGAAAACAATGCGGAATTTGAAAAAACTCTACGGAAAATAATATATTAATTATAAATTAAGTTCATTTATTTTTTGTAGGGCTTTAAAGAGTCTGACAAAAGTTCTGGCCCATGGAAAGCGTCTGACTTTTTTGATATCAGTTCAGAGTAATATTCTACAAAATATATATATAAAAATCACTCATTAAAATTTAAGTTAAGTAACTCTGATTTTTAGTTATCTTTCTCACCTGGTACCTGCGCAGGTGTCACCGAGCCAACTCCACAAACGTACAGGTATTAAAAAGTACACGAGGGACTACTTAAAACCGAAAGTTCTATGCTTTAGAAAATAAGTTGTGTCTTATCGCTCTGGGATCTTACTCTATTAGCGTATAGACGTCTTTTTATGAATTGTTCAGTATCAATTTAGTCAATTTACTAGTAAAAATTAATTACCAATCAGGCAATTGTTTTACCATTATATTTTACTGTTTATTCATTAAATATCATAATTCAAGTTTAAATAATTTAAAATGATTACTGTACGTTACCGGCGATCTACTCGCGCCATGAAACATTCTGAAATTTAATAATAAATTCAGTGTAGTATTTGCGTCATTCCACGTGGGGAAATATTGTATATTCAGCGTATACCAGGTTAATTCTGATATTGTTATTTGCGGATGCGTTTATTGTAAGTAACTGAACTTTATTATAATTGGCAATAAACTTGTATTTCTTAATTAATTCACCTTACTCTATCTATCACTTCTCACCTTATCAATATCCTATTTCACTGGTAAGGATTATCCAATAGTTTAGTAAAAACTATTATTAATTAAGTAAAAAGAATTCATAAGACAATCAACAATAAGGAATTAATTTATAGGAGTAGTGCTATTACCACTATAGCGGACCCCACTCCAAAGTGGAGGGGGATATCGCGCGGCAATGGGAGCTAGCGCGGTATAAGATGTCCCCGCTCTCATAGATTTAAATTTCATAATAATAATTGGATTGAATTGAAGTGAGATTTGACATCTTTTTGATGTAGAACCGAGCACTTAGTTCCTGTGAACCATTGTACTTGGCCCTATTTGGTCAATCTCGTTAGATTAAAGGTTGGATGGGCAGATTAACAGATTTCGAGAACCGTAGAAATCCGCCCACACCAACCTCCAATAGAGTAGGCTGAGTGCCATTACAGATCCCCAGGACGTCTTTCCTTACATCCGTGAAGGCTCTGCACCGGCTCAGCAGGTGAAGGGGAGTTTTGACCTCTATATTACATCTGGGCAGACCGAATCATCGGTGATGCCTATAAGTTTCAGATGCTTCCCGGTAAACCAATGTCCTGTAACGAGCCCGACAATAACTCTCAGTTTGGATCTGTCAAGCTCTAATAGACTGGTACCTAATGTCTTCGATGGCGCATGAAATAGTGCCCTCGTATGTCGCATGCCTCCAGCCTCGAGCCACAGGTCCAAGAATCTGTCACAGGTCCACTGAGCCAAGTGGTTTTTGATGAAGCACAGAGGCACCGGGATTGAACAAGCTGGTTCAGGATCCGTTTTACACGCTCCTGCTATTGCCAGTTCAGTAGCAATGTCATTCTGTTTAATACCGCTATGACCCGGTACCCAAAACGAAATTGAAATAGTTAGTACTCGCTAATTTGCTAACAAGTGTAATGCAGTCCCGTACCAGCCTTGAAGTCACCACGGCAGATGTGAATGACTTGAGAGCGGCACAGTTATCACTGCATATGTATATGTGTTTGTTCCTGTGATTCAGCTCTAAGATGTGCTTAACACAGGCCCAGATCGCATATACCTCTGCTTGAAAAATAGAAGTGGAGTGCCCCAGCCTTAGAGATATCTCAGTTTTGGCTCCGCCGCTATAAATTCCTGCTCCTGTTTCCTCCAACTTTCTAGACCCGTCCGTAAACCAGACCAGCCCTTTGGAGGACAGGATATCTTTTCCCTCTTCCTTCCATTCCTGCCTGCTCGGAAAGAGGACCTTATAGTTGGATCTGAAGTGGTAGCTACGAGAGCCATAGCCCCCTCCTTGGGCCAGAACCTCTTTGAGATTTCTCTTCCGCAGGATGGACGCATGTCCCATTCTAGCATTCGACCACAGACCAACAAAATAAAGTCTCAATGCTGTTTTCACAGCCAGAAATTCTACAGTTATATTTGGAGGCACTACATTCAGAAGTGCCCCCATGGCTAGGGTAGGAGTTGTTTTAAACGCTCCTGTGATGCCTAGCATGGCAAGTCGATAAACCTCATTTAGTGCCTTGATGTTAACGTCCCTTTATATCGCGGGCCACCAAACAACAGAGGCAAAAGTTAACTGGGATATCAAAATAGCGGTGTAAATCCACTTGACTAACTTTGGTTTAAGACCCCACGATGTGCTAAATACCCTTATACAGGCCCAAAAAGTGGCAGTAGCCTTTCTGAGCCTGCTTCCCAATATGGCTTCTCCACGTGAGTTTATTGCCCAGAGTTACTCCGAGGTAGCGTACCTCTGTTGAGAACCTCAGCTCAGTACCAAAAATTAAAGGCGCTTTAACATTAGGCTTCCTCCTTTTAGTAAACAGCACCATCTCTGTCTTGCTAGGGTTAACCTTCAGAGATCTGTCGGTTAACCAACTCTGTATAAGATCGAATGCTCTTTGAATCCTCGATCTTATCTCTACTGGGCTACCACCTCTGATCTTCAGAGTAACATCATCCGCGTAGCCCACTGCGTGTACTCCTAGCTTCTCCAGCCGTACTAGGAGCTCGCTAATGAATAGTAGCCATGTGAAAGGAGAGGTCACGCCTCTTTGCGGGCAGCCCCTTCTGACACGAGCCCGTACCTTAATGTCACTAAGTTCGGTTGTCACTATTCTTGAGCGCAGCGTATTGTGGGCCCAGTCTATGATAGATTTCTCTATCCCAAAGTATTCCGTCACTTTGCAAATGGCTTCGAAGGGTGTATTACCAAACGCCTCTTCAATGTCAATGAATACTCCCAGAACCGAGTCCTTCTGGCGAAAGGACCTCTCGACGTAGCTAACTACTTCGTGTTGAGCCGTTTCGACGGAATTACCAGCCTGGTATGCATGTTGTGAGTGATGTACTGGTATTCGACTCAGCGCTTCATCTCTGATGTGTCTGTCCACCATCCTTTCCAGGGTTTTTAGAAGGAAGGAAGTCAGTCTTATAGGCCTGAAGGATTTCGCCAGGTCATAGCAATTTTTACCAGGTTTTAAGATAAAGACTACCTTGACCTCGCGCCAAGTTCCAGGCACATAGCTTAGGGCCAGACAGGCCCTAAAAATTTGAAGGAGGTTTTTGCGAAGTGATTCTCCACCCTCTTGTAGCAGAGCCGGAAAAATCTCATCCACCCCTGGGCTTTTGTACTTCTCAAAGTTACCAACTGCCCATTCAATTCTGCTGGGCGTTACCACCCTCGCAGCAGTCTTCCAGTCACCTTGCCTACACGCCAATTTGTAACAGACTGTGCTATCCTGTGTGAGCCTAGCGTAATATCGATCACTTCCTGCCTCCGAGAAGTAACGGGAGTGGGCCTAGATCCTACGTTTAGGTTCTCTAGGCATGTGGTAGAAAGGTACTCTAGCAGTGTGGAGCCTCTTTGATTTATGTCCGAGCTACCCCAGACAGAATGGTGTGCATTTGCATCACAGCCTATTAGCAGTGGTAGACCTTTGGACCTGCAGTATTCTACTAAGTCAGTGACCTAGTTGGTAGGTACATTAGCATCTTCATATGGGAAATAGGCAGAGCTGACGATCAGCTCCGTTCTAACCCCCTCTATGGAGATTTTCATGGAAGCAACAGCTAGATCCCTGGTGCAGAGCTGGTGCAGCTTGAGCACTGTGTGTTTCTTATTGATACAGGTCCTAGGTCCCAGCTCCGAGCCACCATGGATCAGGCAGCTGCTTCCTCTGTCTATCCATAAGACTTGCCCTTTGTAAATCCAAGGTTCTTGGATAAGGGATACATCTGTCTGCAACACAGCCAGGTCTCTGCTAAGTAACGCTGAGGCCGCTTTGCAGTATTGAAAATTTATTTGCGAAAAACAAGTCTCTCCTGCAGTTGCAAAATCTGCAGCACTGGCTGTCTTATCGCTTTTATTATAGGAGAAGGTACGGGGAGGAAATGAGGGAGGAGGGGTAGGGGATGATAGTTTGAGAAAGGAAGGGGATCGTCTAGTGTCCATCGTCTTCTTCTTTATAAGTCACGGCTGCCACCTCTTTCGATGTGCCAGACAACTGGAGGGTTCCGCCAGGGCCTGAGCGAGGGTAGCTTGCGTACCCGGCTTAGTCCCTGTCAGGCCCTCTTTGGCAACCGTTTTTACCTTTGTGGGCCTTCCTCTGGATCCAGATCTTGCCGGAGGCAAGGTCTTTTCCACGTCAGAAGTCCCACTCACTGTCAGGCGAGGCAGCTTTATAAGTGGCCCTACCAGTGAGGTCCAAAATTAATTAGGGCGTTCCCCCCCCCCTTCCCAACACTGAGGGACCCGGCAAGCGCCTCTGCTGGAGAAAGTGCAGGTGGAACGACCACAATCTCTGGGGGTATGGATGCTGTGCCAGTTTCCTAAGCAGCGTCAGCCGCTTCAGTCCTCTGGCCCTGCTTCCCTACCTTTGCCTCTGCTGAAGGCATTGCTCCAGAAGTGGACTTCTTCGCCGTGCTAGCAGCCCCTCCCAAAGCGCCCCCACCCGCCCCAGCCACGTTCTTAGTTGAGACCTCGTAAAAACGGGTCTTACCCAGACCAAAGTGGGGAGAGTAGTTGTACGCCAAGAGTACCGCCAGCGACTGCTGGACCACTCCCAGAACAAGGTGGACGGCTTTACCTATCACCCGACGATCCAGACCCGCCACATTTGAGTAGTGAGCCCAGGATTTTGTCGTGCCAGCCTGTTCAGGATGACCTTGGTTTCCTCAATGGCGCCAAAAACCGCCGTCAGTTTCTTAAGTCTAGGAAGTTTCTCATTCTCTAGAGCTTGAAGAACAAGCCCTCTCCAGCCTTAATAGCCAGGACAGTCCCTAGCAGTCACTGTTTGGCCTTGTCATCAGCACAGGTAACCCTTAGAGCTTCCTGATCCCACCAGCATCCGTCAAAGCACAGAACAAACTGTCCTGTGGGAACAGCATACTCATAACAATAGATTAGCAATGACTAAAAATTTTTATAATAGCTCATTTGAAAGATCGTTTTATCCTTTATAAAATCGACTAGAATGTTTATTTTCGTATCTTTGATAGTTTAAAAGATATTAGTTTTTTAGTAGACAAATGAAGCAGCCGCTGCAACTTTTGCAGCACGTGTTTTTTGAAAGTACAATAAAAAATTGAAAAAAATTTTCTTCTATACTTTGTTATATGTGGTTGTATTTGTAAAATTTATAAGATTCAGAAAAAAAATATAAAAAAGTTAAAAATTTCTTTATAACAAATTGGTAAGTTAATAAACAATGGAATTGTGAATAAAGAAAAAATTTTTTTTTGTTACTTTATAGAGGACTGTCAATTATGATTTTTAGATAAAAAACAATTTCTTAACTAATTATTTAAGGCCGTTGCTATTTCGACTCAACCGTTAGGTTTCGTACCGTACGGTTTAGTACCGTACGGTTTAGAACTGAATTTTATATGTGCATACATGATCATATATACCCGGATTAAGTCATATATAATCTGTAAGATATATGAAAATAAATGGTGCATTTTTATATGTACCCACATATAGTCGTATACAGTAAAATCTCAGTAATGTTAACACTCCTGTCCAGGACCATTCCGTAATGTTAACAAATCCTGTCGACTCCACCATACCAATACTCGCATCTTATACGCACATGTCTGTACCGTGAAAATGCGTAATGTACGAAAAAAAATACATTTTTAGGTTAGGATTTAATCGTACAAGTGTAGGTGAGAGGATTTTAATTTCCAGCCACTAAGCTTTTTTTGATTGGTCGGGCGAAAAAACGTAGAAAGAGACAGGATGGTTAACATTAGGGAGAGAATCTTGGTAAATTTAGAGAAAGTGTAACAACTACGGAGAGTCACATCAGGGAGATTCTACTGTATTCCCGAATAGAATTTTTTATCAGGACCTGGCAAGGACTTTATCAGTGTAACCTTATTTCAAATACGGTCCAGATCAGGATATCCTGAGAAGGAACTGATATGGATGTAACGCTTAAGCCCCATTAGGTCCTTATCAGGATTTCCTAATCAAATCCTTATCAGGATTACTGCTCAGGTCCTTACTGGGATATCCTAATCAAATCCTTATCAGGGTTGCCTTATTAGTAATTATTTTTAAAAGAATATTATATTGTAAAAAAAAATAAGAAAATTTTAATTCGATCCGGAATATGATCTATTGTATTAAAAGCATCAATTAGAGGAAGTAAACATGTTTTTTATTGATGGAAAAATCCTGATGACTGCTGAGTTCGAACCTGCATACTTCCGATTCAAAGTCCTTGGTGCTATCCATTGCGCTGACACACATATGTGATCTTGTTAGTGTAAATATTATATTCATCATGATTAAGATTCATTACGATTAAGATTAACTAATGAAGAAGTAAACAATTCGTGCTGCAATAATTGATGTAATTTTTATATAACATTGTTTTGTACTTCGTTTAATTTTTAGCCTGTAAATATAATATTTAAAGGGATTAGATAACTTTTTTATTAATAAGGATATTCCCATGTGGTCCTTATAAGAAACACGTCAGGTTCACCTGATGACAAATCAAATTTTTTTTTTAATTAGGATATCTTGATGAGGTCCTGATAAGGAACTCGTCAGATTTGCCCTATTAAGACAAACCTTATATTAACCTGACAAGGTCCTCATGGTACTTCAGGCAAATCAGGAAAAAATTCTAGTCGCGTAGTTATATATGGAATTATTTGAAAAGTACATATGCCAATATATTGTCATATATGCCTTTATCAAGTTATTTATTGCCATCTATGATAACTAAAATATGACAATGAAAAAGGCCATTCGGCAGCTGAAATGGAAGTAGATTTCTTATTATTTGATTATTTCAACCTTTCAAATAAACGTTAATGACAAAATAAATTTTTTTTTGACATTCTCAAAAATTCTCAAGGTTATGGAACAAAAAATAAATTCCTAAAAAATTTAAAGTTAAATGCAAAAAAATTAAGAAATGAGATTAGAAAATTAAAATAATTATCGTAATGGTAAGTTGAATAACGAAAATTGGAGTCGATAAAAATCAAATTATCTACCAAAAAGAATTCTGGGTCTTTTACCATAGGATTGATAGTTAATACAAAATTAAATAAAATAATTTAAGTTGAAATTTAAATTATGATAGGTCTAAAGTCATACTTGAAATCAGTCATTATTACTGTTAATAAAACGAAATTGAATTTACACACTTGAATTAAGATATATTGATTTCATGAGTGTTAAACAGCAATAATATGAATTCGATTGGTTTCATAAATTTACCAATAAATACAGTAGTTAGGATTCTATGGAATCTATTAAAAGTAGGAGAACCAATGCAATAGCAAAATTTCATTTGAGAGTGGTAAGATAAGAAATTTTATTGGTTTAGACACATATATAGGCATGAAAATTAAAGCTTATTTGAAGAGCTTTTAGATCAATTTTATAGAAAGTCGATAACATTCAAAAAATATCGAAGAAAGAATAAGTAAAAATATGAACTTTAAAAATTTTTTAAATTTTGGAATGCTATAACTGCTAAGCTTATTTTTCAACTAGAGCAAGTTAGTCACCCGGAGAATACGTATACCAAGTTTCAAAGCGATCGGTTAAAATTGTGGTCATAATCAAAGTGACAACCTGCATAAAATTAGGTTTTATATTTTGTAAATTTTTAAAACCATTTATCTATTAGAAAGAGTGGTCAAATCAGTTAGCTGCATAGTGATAATCAAAGGCAATCGAACGAGCTTTCAGATAGAACAAACGAAAATGAGCTATCTCTTTCCGTTTAAAAGTTACATCCAGTTAGAGCGGCAAATAATTTTTTTTTTTGAAAATTTTACGAAATTTCAATTAACCATAACTTCTAAACTTATCGGCCGAAATGGCTCATCTTCGAACTCATCCAAGGTAATCGTCCATGGAATAAGTATACTAAGTTTCATTAAGATCGGTGTAGAATTGTTGACGTTATCGTTGGAGAACGGCCCATTATATTATATATATATATATATATATATATATATATATGTATATATATATAAATACATATATAAGCTTTTGAGCCGAATGTATTTTCTGACTCAGCTCGTCGAGCTGAGTTGAGAGGTAGTAAAGTTTTTTGAAAATTCCATCATGAGGACAAATACAACAGTTAGATTTCTATAAAATCTACTAATAAACGATGCACTTTTATCTATGAATATATTTAACTATATATGCTCATATATAATTATGTAGGATCATTTATAGTTATATATGTTGACTCATTCGAGAAGCATGTATGCCCATATATGATACACATATTGTCACATATGGTCATATATAATTCGTTTTTCCCGGGGCAATAACTTATTGGCAACCAATTTTTTACTAGATCTGAACCTTTTTTTTTATCCCTCGTAGGTTCTAAATTGTCTTTAAAACCCAATCTACTCTTTGATTTAATCAATTTATAGAAGAAACCAGTGGCAAACTTGTAACAATCGTTTACTAGTTCAAGAATTTTTTACTGCCTACTAAAAAAAATTCACAATTTTCAAACATTCAGGAAATTAGTATTTTCACCTCGATTTGAAAAAATCGAGTTTTCACCAGATGTTGACGTATCGAGGTCTAAGAAGCTCCTCTGACTACTTTCAGAGTAATGTCCGAGTGTGTGTGTGGGGGGGGGGGGTCCGTACAAATATATGTAAATATTCTGTAACATTTGAGCGAATGAACCAATGTGGATTTTTTAGGTAGCATTTGAAGCGGCTCATTGATTCCAATATTTTTTCAGAATTTGAGCATAACCGGTACAGTACATCGAAAATAAAATTTTTTCAAAAATGTTTTTTTCGGATAACTTGTAATGTACTCGATGGATTGATTCCAAGATTTAATCAGCTCTAAAACTTCATAAGCCACATTAAATGTCACCTTAACTATCAGAAACGGTTCATTAGTTCAACTGAAACCGTTGTCAAAAGAATTGCGGAAAAGTGTTTTTTTGTAATAAAATTCAAATTGTTGAACTAATCGACAAAAGTATTTTTCGAACAGTGGTTAAAATACTGCGTCAAATGACACCTTGAACGTCAATATCCGTTCTTCATTTTAGGAGATATTGGTGATTAAAAATAATAAAAATTACGATATACTTAAATTTTCATAGTTTTTTTGAAATTGTTCAGAAATGGCTCAAACGATCGATTTCAAAATCTAATCAGATTCGGAACTTAATCTGAAATGCCTCGATTGCCGCCTCACTCATTTCAATCGGTTAATTTGTCCGAGAGATATCGTTGGCGAAAGATATAGTAAACAACGGTTTTTCGCAAATATCCTTGAAACGAATGAACCAATCATTCTTAAAATTTTACCAGTTCTAGAACTTGATAAATCGTGCTGATTGCCACATCGAACATCAAAATTAGTTAATTTGTTCAAAAAATATCGACGATGAAAAGTTTAAAAAATAAAATTTTGTCATGTTTCCTGGATGAATAGTAAAATAATGTAGGGGAGAGAGGGGGAAAAATGGTCCCCCTAAAACTTTCGGATGCCTCGAAATATTTAGGGGCAAAATGGGCCTTCAAAAATTTTTGTTCAATTTAAATGATTCAAGAATACGGAACCCTTGTGAAGTGTTTGAGATTTTGGTTTACTTTTAATTCATCCTATTATAAAATTGTTCTGAATTGAAATTTGAAATTAATTTTTTAGACTAGAAAAAGCAAAAAAAGTAAAAAAATCAAATATTAAAACTTTTTTTTCGGGGGCCCCTTTTGCCCTAACTTTCGAGATTTTTCATTTTCAACAGACGCGGCATATTAAGACTAAAAATATAGTAAGGGGCTAGACGGAAGTAAAACAAGTGCCACTGAGAGTAAAATGCATAGTAGCCTGAACTATGACAGCACAGATATTAAATATTAGTTCTGTGAACTAATTTTCGTAGTCACTGGTTCTACACGGTAGCGATCGAAACTAATACAAAATAGCAACACTAACTATTCTTTACGAACAATTTTAACAGTGGAGAAAAATAGTGTTTGCGTAGTTTGCTGTAATAAATTAGAATAGTATTAGTAACCGTTCTATTCTAGTTGATCGTCACTAGTTGATATAACTATGAAAAATTGATTTTTGTACCGTATCCTTCGCAGTGATTACAATAATTCATTCATAGTTTATTTGAATAAATTAAAATTGTACCAGTAACTACTTTTACATAGTATATTCCGAATAGTTGATATAACTATGACAAAAAAACCAGTTATTGTAACAAGCTAGAGCAGTACTGAAAATAATATTTTTATTATTTGCTTCACTACATGTTAACCCCTCGTCACTCGCGCTATCCGGCGATTCCCCGCACAACACTATTCAGCCTAATAGAGTTGGCATGAATACGAGTGAGACATTAGAGAAAGCACGTGTAACGGAGGGTTAATAGTATCAGTCACTTTTTTGATTTTATAACATGTTTTTTATTTTTTGATATCGAGAAATTCTTTAAGGAATTATTAATGTCATTATGTAGTTACGCATCTACTATATAACCACCAAAACAGGCAGTTGACACTGGCAAATAACAGAGGAGTATCCGTGCCAGAATTGTTTCCAAGTATGGACTATTAAAATTCTAAAATATACATCTAACCAGGAATAGCACAAGAGGTTGAGTGCCATCTAGTAGCAAGCACTAAACTACTTCCGCTGCTGCCTAGCACCGGTGACTTTCTCTTCTTCCACATATATATTCTCCCAACAAATATTTCTCCGAAGTCTTTTACATTAAAAGTCAAAGAAAATAAAAAAAAAATTCACAAATTATCGATACCACCAAGCGACAGCATTTTTTCTGAATTGAATTTATGTCGTATCATGCCGATAACTATTTTTTTTTTGAACTAATGTTATAAACAAATAGAATTTTTCAGTCCTATTTGGTTTGAAAAAATAAAAAAAATGACGATACCGTCGATCGACAGCATTTTTACTTGATCGAATTCCTATCATATCATCCAGAGACCTTTTTTTTTAGTTAGCTAATGTTTTAAACAAATGGATTTTTTTCAAACTACAGTACCGACAAGAAAAGTCGACAAAAAAACGATACTACCAATCGACAGCATTTTTTCTGAAACGAATTTTCATCGTATCGATTTATTTATAACATTAGTTAACAAAAGAAAGTCTCTGGACGATACGAGTGAAATTCGTTTCGGAAAAAATGGTGACGATTGGTAGTATCGACATTTTGTCATTTTTTTTTTTCTTAACCTCTTACGGGCTCAAAAGTTACTTTATATTATAAAAAAAATCTTCACCAAATTTCAGCCAGATATCTTTAAAATTGAGCCATGGAGACTACATAAGGAGCACGCACTCCATGTATCACAAGCGTACTGTGTCAAACAGTGTGTTTTAAGAGGGCGCTAGTGTTCCATATGTACTAAAATGGCGTAAGAGAATGAGGCTGTAGTTTGAGATGAAATAAATAATTCTAATTACTTGAAAATTAATTCATATAAACCATAAAAAAATTATTTCGATTTTTTAGATGTAAATAATAAAAAACAAATCAATAATAAGTTAAAAATTAGTTGGATAAAAATAATAAAATGATGAAAAGAAGTAGAAAACTTACAATTGAAATTTTCACTATTAATAGATAACATCAAGTAATGAAAAATGTAGTAATAATTAATGTCATTTCTGTCTTATTTAATTAATAAATTAATTGTACACAGAAAAATAAGTCAAGTAACAGATCAATACACAAAATGACTATATTGAAAATATAATTTTGATGAAATACCAAGAATTATTTTATAGTTTAGTCATACAATCAATACAAACGAATTCAACATTAATAATACGTAAGATAAATATTTTTTCACGATGAAATTCAACGAAATCAAGTTACAAGCTTAGAAGTTTTTTTTAATGCTTTCATTTTTTCTCTTTTTAATTGATTCCTTCTGTTGAAAGTTCTCCCAAGAAAATGCAACCGCATCGTGACGTAAAAATCGATAATATTTTTTGTTATTTCGAGTTGATGAATCGCACAACCCACGAATGATAATTTAGGTAACATAGTTTCAATTCTATCTTATATTTTATAAATAATTCCACGACTAAGTCCTACTCTGCCAACAACATCCAAGAAAGCAGTTTCTAATTGTTCAGTTCATTTAAACAAATCATCACTAGCTCTTGATAGTTCTCCATATTTTTCCATCAAATCAATAAAACGGTCACGATTGTTCAATTCATTGTCAGATAATTAAAGTGTTAAGACATAATGAACACTTGCACTTTAACTTTAATTTCCTTACAATGTAACCAGCTATGTAAGCTTGAACTTCTTTACTTGTCGATACAACATCGTAGTCATGATCTTCCAGGCATCCATCAGTTCTAAACGTTAATTGAGTAGATTGTTCAGAGCTGTTTAATCAATCAACGATTCTTGAGATTGATTATTCAGGCCTTCTTCACTGTTAGCAATATCAGAAACATTGTTGAATGAGTTGTTGTTTCAAAGATCATCAATTGGTACAGCGTTTTCCAACATCTGATCAATTTTTTTCAACCACTCTACTCTAGGTTTACGAGACGTTTCTAATGTATCTTCTGTTTTCATAAGAGTATGTAGTAATTCAACACCAGTCACATTTGAGCCTTTCGGAGGTTTGATCATAGCATTACAACAGTATAGACGAAACACTTGGCCAAACTGCTGGGGAGTTGGATGATCATTAGACCCACAAGAATACCTCATAATTGAAAACAATCTCTGTAAAGTAAATACCAAATATAAATAAACTAAGTATATTTAAAAAGTTAGTTAGAGAATTACCTCGAGATTATCCTGAGTGAGACGAGAAGTTAAAAGGTATTCATAACCGTAATTTTTATGCAACTCTGACGAAATCTCTAATGTTGCTCGTAAAGTAACTTTGAAGCCAGATATAGAGCTAGAAGAGATAGGAAAGTCCCTCTTTTTGGACTTAGATTTAGGAGTCGTTTTAGTAAGGTTAAGATTTTTTGAAGTTGATAGATTTTGAGGTGTTTGATTAGGCACCGAATTCTTTTTTGTGGAATTTTTCGGAGTAGAAACATTTGGAATTTTTACATTACTATGAATTTTTTCCTAATCCTCTAAAAGCTTTAACAAAGTCTGGATTGCCTGTGTTATGAGTAAAATGATGAGAACATATGGAAGATAATTATATACGAAGTAAATATTCTAGACAAATGAGTAATGAATTATCAAGAACACTAGTAGTAATTTTAAGCAGGATAACTAATAGAAGATAATTCTAGAAGCATTTAGAAGTTAGTAATGTAAATAGAAATGAAATAAACTGTTAGTATTGTCAAATTACTATCTCCTGCCAGCATCGATTGTGGGTGAGATTTCTGTCGTTACTATCTGATTTTTATTTTCCAAATCTTGGTCCAAAAACGAAAAATTTGAAAATTCGCTGAAAATAACAAAAATCTGTAGAGTTGGTGTAACTAATCTCTTGGACTCCAATGGTTTTGATGAATACTTTGTGACAAAGTAGTGATAAAAGCAGCATCCAATTCAGGTAATATTTAAATCCGTAATCAGCTGCAATAAATCTGTAAATTATAGAAGTTTGATTTAAAATTTTTTTTTAAAATAAATAATATTAAATTAGTAATTGGTTAAGAAGCAAAATCAAAATTAGTGTTAATTTTTTTAAGATTTTACAAACAATCATATAAGCAACAAATATTTATTTAATAAAATCTAGATTGATCCTAAAATAAAACTAATATTTCAGAACTAATTGAAGCGTTTTAAAGCATTTGTAAAGATATTTTTTCGTTATTACTTTGCCATAATATTAAAAGTATTGTTAGTATATGAAAGCTCACAAGTTTACTTGATAAAATTTAAGAAGCATTTTTTTTTCAAATTTTTTAATATCTAGACTGTAAAATTATATAAAATCTAAAATTAGTGTTTAACACTGGTAAATTATGGTTGTGCTATCATTTGATTTGATGAGAAATTTTCATAATTCAATATCCACAGCAAAAAATATTATAAGATTTAGAATTTTAACTGTGCTGATTGATATATATTGACTTATTTTTCATTACCTGTTTCTGCTCACAGGAATCTTTGAAGTACAGAGCGTTATTAGAATCATGAGAATTCACGGCTTGAATTTCATCGTCTATTATTTTAATAAATTTTTCAGTTGGCTCTGATTCTTCAAATTTTTCATTGCCATTTTCTCTTAAAACTGTCATCGCACAACGAACTTCACGTGAATATAGCTCGTGATAATAAGATAGAATGTTATAAAATAAATTTAGTAAATAAGGTAAATGTTTACCTGATAAGCTAGCGGAACAGACATCTTTTGATACAATTTCGGGTCCAAGTGAGCTGGTGTGAGTTTATAGGCCATAGCCAAATTTGGTTTTTCAAACTGCTCAACTTTTAATAGGTTTTCCCAATATTTTTTTTACAATCCCTACTGGTGTCTATAATAAAATAAAATAAATTAATTTTTTATTATTCTTATTAAGATAAAATTATTAAATTCAATAGAAAAACGATTAACTAAAATATTACAATAAATAATGAAAAAATTACCTCGAATTCATCTAATTCAATTAATCCATTTCTAAAACATTTAACTAAATGCGGAAAATCTGATATTACCCATAATCTTCTGTTAGAATCACATGGATGCTCACAGCTGATATTATTGGGATCAACTCCTAATTTCGTCCAAGCACCGCGGATCCATTGTGCGGCATCAGTAACGATCAAATTCACATGGAAACCAGCATTTTCAACAAGAATAATGCACTCCAAGAATAACTTATGAAGAACTTCACTAGTTATTGAATTTTTAGTAATAAAACATCCTAAAGGCTGAGCAGAATTACCTCTGTACGGTACAAACATAAATACGAGAGCATGGTCTCCAGCAACATCACTATCAGATGCAGATGTATATTTTCCAAGGTCAACAAAACCATTATAATCCGCAATCTTTTTGTTATACTCAATATTTTCCATCAGCTTTACTTCATCAGCTGAAATTTGACCTACTCGATCTCCAGGAGCCATCGATAGTCCTTTTTCTTTTAAAACTTTGAAGGTTTCAGGTAAAAATCAAAAAATAGAAGAGCTAATTTTTTGAATGTATCGGGATAAAGTATCAATAGTTGGTAGGGGAATAATGTTTCTTGCTCGAATCATATTATATGTACAAGTACTTTTCTTGCGGATCAAGAGGCATTCATAAATCCATTCTACTTCATATCTACTACCAGTTGGACCTTTCCTTTTACTATTTTCAAAGCACATTCTGACAGTGATTTGTTGCTGTTTTGGCAGTAGCGAAATTTTTTATTAAATTGGCCTTCATAAAATGTTTTTGTTCTTCGTTGAACAACTCGTAGCTTTGATACTGATGATCGCAACTGAAAATATTTAGGAAATTCAAATTACTCTTGAAATAGTAAAAGCAGTAGCAATTTAAATATCAGAACCAGAATAGAATTATACGAGAATATAAAAGATACATGAGAATTGAATTATACCTGTTGTTGCATTTGTTTTGTTTGTTTAGAAAGTTCAGTTGGAATTTTAGAAGTCCTTTTATTTTTAGCTTCATGTTTTCGTTCTTTTTCTGCTTTCAGTAAGTTTAAACGCAGCTTTCGACATTCGGGGCATCTTGGACAAGCGTAACAACGTTTATAATTATCCGTTACATCCCCATGACATCTTCGTGAATAACTAATTTTCAAAAATTAAATAATTATTCATAGATTCAATAGTGAATTTTTTAGTTATATATAATCAGCTATGTTAGTATGATAAAAATCTAATAACAAAAATGCACGGAGACAATTTAAATAAAATGAATACCTTTTTCTATCAAATCCTGTCCCTAAACATAATTTTTTTTCTTGGAAAGATTCCAAACATTCAATTAAGTCATTGATAGACTTTATCTGTACATCCAATTTTTTTTTAACGCGTTCTACGTATGTAACCTGTAATGAATAATAATTCTTAACATTCAAAGCTTTTATTCATTAAAGAATGATAACGTATTCTTTTCTCAAGAATCTTGAAATTAAATTAAATTTTGTTTTTACCAAAACAGATTTATCGTCACTTAATTTTAATTGAGCTCTTTCCTTAAATTCTATACGATCTAATTGGAGTACTGTTAACTGATTAACACCAGGGAAAAAACTTCAACCGATGGGAAAAAATGCATTCAGCTCTACAATTATTTTCAGAATTTTTCATCATCATCGAAATTTATCTAGAAAAATGAAATTTTTGTTGGAATATGTATGAAAATACATTTTATTATGTAATAAAACATTATGCTCACTTTATCGTTATAATCTATGCTATGCTCAGAATGCTTTACTCTTTTGATTGTCATATTTTCATCAGGATAAATTAATTTTCTTTTCACAGGGGCTCTTAGATAGTCTTTTTCTCGCACAAAATTGTCATCTGATTGTTCTTCTTGCTGCTGAAACTCATTCTGTTGCTTTTCCTGCTGCTGAAACTCTTTCTGCTGCTGAAACTGTTCCTGCTGCTGTTGGCACTGTTGATATTCCTTGCCTTGTAATTCAAGCCTCTTATTAAGAACTTGAACATCACTGTAGTTAATTGCTGTACATTGTGGTGGAGCAACAATCAGTGAAATTGAACTGGAAAGTCGGGTTATTCGCCCTTTCGCAATTTTGTTAATCTCTCCATCAGGTAAATTAGTAACATAAGAATGTTCAATTGAGTTTTCAGGAAAATGCAAATCACAAACGTATTGACGACTATTTAATTCTGTTGACAGAGAGTTTATCCACTCTTGACGTTGTGTTGGACTCTATCGTGGCAATCGACGTGTTTTATTGAGTTCTAGAGCTGATCAAATTTCAAAATTGATTTATAGTCGTTTTTGAGAAATTTCAAAAAACTAAAAAAAAAAAAATTTTTTTAATTCTTTCGTTCACGGTTACTCTTGAACAAATAAACCGATTTTGATGGTTGAGGTGGCATTCGACGCGGCTTATAAAGTTTTAGAGCTGATTAGATTTTGGAATCAATCTATTGAGCTAATTAAGAGTTATTAAAAAAAACCATTTTTGAAAAAATTTTATTTTTGAAATATCTCCGAACGTACCCTACCGATTAAGCTTAAATTTTCAATGCCTATAGTAATTAACAAGCCGCGTCGAATGACACCTTGACGATCAAAATCGGTTTATCCTTTCAAAAGTTACAGAATATTTGCGTACATATGTACATACATACATACATACACTCGGACATCATCTTGAATTTAGTCAAAATAGCTCCCTAGAACCTCGAAACGTCGACATCTGTTGAAATTTCGATTTTGTAAATCGGGGTGAAAACAATAACTTCCCGAAATTTTTGAAAATCTTCGATTTTCTTAGCGGGAAGTTGAAAATTTAACACGGAGAAAACTTAATTTTTGTTGATGTTTGAACCCCGTAACTTTTTTTCAGTACGTGTTATGTACATAATGCATCAGCACTTTTTTGTAGGGAATTTAATTTCCCACAAAATTATACTAGTTGACATTTAAAAAAAAAAATTTTTCATAGCCTTATTAACAAAAAACTAAAATGAAAAATTTTCACGTGTATTTTAAACGGAACAGGGGACCCCCCTTTGTGATTGCTCAATTTTAAAGATATCTGGCTGAAATTTGGTGAGGATTTTTTTTATAATATAAAGTAACTTTTGAGCCTATAAGAGGTTGAAAAAAAACATTTTTTTTTTTTTGGAACCCTAATCTGTTTATATGGGCAGATCCATTTTACACAATTTTTCAGATGCAAAAAGGTACTAAATATGCAACGCTGACGACGTTAATTTCATGAGTGTCTGAAAGTGTATTTTATTTGCCAATTTATGTATTCACTAAAAAATCATGTTTCGTTTTTTAACGTTATTGAATTGTTAAAAAAATAATTACATATCATTTAGCTTAATCATTTAACATTTTAAATAAATCAGTATTACCGATTTTTACAAATTCAAGGTGATTGGTTTCCAACACTGATTCCTAATCAATTTTTTATATAATTTGGCTAAAAAATGATGTGAATAATTATTTCAAATGTAGTTTAGTGATCTTCAACTTTTGTTATTAGTAATGTGAATATGAATATTCTATTCTACTGAAATAGATCTATATATTTAAGTCTAGTGTGTCATAAAATATTATCAAAAACCATTTCATAAAATATTTTATTATGTTTATTGTTTTTTTTTTTTAGACCTATAGATGAAACTTGCAAACCACGTGGACGTCCTTTTGATGATTTTAATTTTGGTATCTTTATATTATTCAATCTTCTCACTAGTTTTCCATCTTCTACCAATCCTTCTTTTACCTGTAAAAAATTAGTATTTATCTCATTACTACAGTTTATATTTTCTAAACTCCATAATTAAAATTAGAAATTTATAAAATAAATATATTGACTCACAACATCAGAAACAGCTGTTAATTTTTGTTTCTTATTCATTTCGTCTGTAACTTCTAAGGATCTTTTCTGAATACGATTAAATGTATTCAAGTATTTAGTTGGATGACCTTTAACGATGGTACTTACTGGTTGTCGAATTCTGACTAGCTTATCAAAATATCCTTTTCCAGGTGATACTTCAGTGAATGAAGACAGTTTTCGATCATATCACGCACGATAATCAGAAACTGGAGGTCCTTGTAACCTAAGCGCATGTGAAAATTAATAAATTATAACTCTGCTGAAAACGCTCATAGCCTGATCAGTATAAACATTGATTTTACCACATTTTCAACGTGAATTTTTAAACTGACCGATGATTCTACAATATTCAGATCATTTCTATGCAAAGCTTGCATTCGGTTTTGTAGGCTTTTAATTATGGCTTCTGTGCATATTGAAATTTCTATTGATTGTTTCCAATTAGTCCTTCGGCTGAAGAGGAGAGCCCGTATACATTTTGTTGGCACCGGGTACACTCAACGGTTTCTCACATATTTTGAGCCAGGGATCACGAAAATCGGGTCCATTTTGTTCAAAATTGGTGCAAACAATTGTTAATAACAATTAAATTGTTTAAATCGGAATAACTCCCGAACGGCTGGTTTGTTGGGGAAGTGTAGAAAAAAGAAAATGTTCAGAATGAAAAAATACACAAAAAAAGTATTATAGTGGTTTTTCGTATCTCATATATTTTGCGAGATATGACCAAAAAACGAGCGACGCGCTCGGACCTCTCACTCACGCACAAGCGGATGCCTATGCGCGAGCTCTCTCTCGCGCCAAATCGCGTCAGATGCTTGATAGGCCGAAATTTTTCTAAGTTCTTTACACTAAAAATGAGAGAAAAAATAAAAAAAATCAATAAAATGTCGAAACCACCAATCGAGTGCATTTTTTCTGAAATGAATTTCTATCGTATCGTCCGGAGACGTTTTTTTTTTTTTAACAAATGTTATAAACAAATGGATTTTTCCAAAGTCCAGATTAGATTCAAAAAATCGATAAAATATCGATACAACCAATCGACTGCATTTTTCCTGAAACGAATTACTATCATATCGGCCGGAGACGTTTTTTTTTTTTTTAACAAATGTTATAAACAAATGGATTTTTCCAAAGTCCAGATTGGATTCAAAAAATCGATAAAATGTCGATACCACCAATCGACTGCATTTTTCCTGAAACGAATTTCTATCGTATCGTCCGGAGATGTTTTTTTTTTTTTTTACAAATTTTATAAACAAATGGATTTTTCCAAAGTCCAGATTAGATTCAAAAAATCGATAAAATATCGATACAACCAATCGACTGCATTTTTCCTGAAACGAATTACTATCATATCGGCCGGAGACGTTTTTTTTTTTTTTAACAAATGTTATAAACAAATGGATTTTTCCAAAGTCCAGATTGGATTCAAAAAATCGATAAAATGTCGATACCACCAATCGACTGCATTTTTCCTGAAACGAATTTCTATCGTATCGTCCGGAGATGTTTTTTTTTTTTTTTACAAATTTTATAAACAAATGGATTTTTCCAAAGTCCAGATTGGATTTAAAAAATCGATAAAATATCGATACAACCAATCGACTGCATTTTTCCTGAAACGAATTTCTATCGTATCGTCCGGAGACATTTTTTTTTTTTTTTACAAATGTTATAAACAAATGGATTTTTCCAGTCCAGATTGGATTCAAAAAATCGATAAAATGTCGATACCACTAATCGACTGCATTTTTCCTGTAACGAATTTCTATCGTATCGTCCGGAGACGTTTTTTTTTTTTTTTTACAAATGTTATAAACAAATGGATTTTTCCAGTCCAGATTGGATTCAAAAAATCGATAAAATGTCGATACCACCAATCGACTGCATTTTTCCTGAAACGAATTTCTATCGTATCGTCCGGAGACGTTTTTTTTTTTTTAACAAATGTTATAAACAAATGGATTTTTCCAAAGTCCAGATTAGATTCAAAAAATCGATAAAATATCGATACAACCAATCGACTGCATTTTTCCTGAAACGAATTACTATCATATCGGCCGGAGACGTTTTTTTTTTTTTTAACAAATGTTATAAACAAATGGATTTTTCCAAAGTCCAGATTGGATTCAAAAAATCGATAAAATGTCGATACCACCAATCGACTGCATTTTTCCTGAAACGAATTTCTATCGTATCGTCCGGAGATGTTTTTTTTTTTTTTTACAAATTTTATAAACAAATGGATTTTTCCAAAGTCCAGATTAGATTCAAAAAATCGATAAAATATCGATACAACCAATCGACTGCATTTTTCCTGAAACGAATTACTATCATATCGGCCGGAGACGTTTTTTTTTTTTTTAACAAATGTTATAAACAAATGGATTTTTCCAAAGTCCAGATTGGATTCAAAAAATCGATAAAATGTCGATACCACCAATCGACTGCATTTTTCCTGAAACGAATTTCTATCGTATCGTCCGGAGATGTTTTTTTTTTTTTTTACAAATTTTATAAACAAATGGATTTTTCCAAAGTCCAGATTGGATTTAAAAAATCGATAAAATATCGATACAACCAATCGACTGCATTTTTCCTGAAACGAATTTCTATCGTATCGTCCGGAGACATTTTTTTTTTTTTTTACAAATGTTATAAACAAATGGATTTTTCCAGTCCAGATTGGATTCAAAAAATCGATAAAATGTCGATACCACTAATCGACTGCATTTTTCCTGTAACGAATTTCTATCGTATCGTCCGGAGACGTTTTTTTTTTTTTTTTACAAATGTTATAAACAAATGGATTTTTCCAGTCCAGATTGGATTCAAAAAATCGATAAAATGTCGATACCACCAATCGACTGCATTTTTCCTGAAACGAATTTCTATCGTATCGTCCGGAGACGTTTTTTTTTTTTTAACAAATGTTATAAACAAATGGATTTTTCCAAAGTCCAGATTAGATTCAAAAAATCGATAAAATATCGATACAACCAATCGACTGCATTTTTCCTGAAACGAATTACTATCATATCGGCCGGAGACGTTTTTTTTTTTTTTAACAAATGTTATAAACAAATGGATTTTTCCAAAGTCCAGATTGGATTCAAAAAATCGATAAAATGTCGATACCACCAATCGACTGCATTTTTCCTGAAACGAATTTCTATCGTATCGTCCGGAGATGTTTTTTTTTTTTTTTACAAATTTTATAAACAAATGGATTTTTCCAAAGTCCAGATTAGATTCAAAAAATCGATAAAATATCGATACAACCAATCGACTGCATTTTTCCTGAAACGAATTACTATCATATCGGCCGGAGACGTTTTTTTTTTTTTTAACAAATGTTATAAACAAATGGATTTTTCCAAAGTCCAGATTGGATTCAAAAAATCGATAAAATGTCGATACCACCAATCGACTGCATTTTTCCTGAAACGAATTTCTATCGTATCGTCCGGAGATGTTTTTTTTTTTTTTTACAAATTTTATAAACAAATGGATTTTTCCAAAGTCCAGATTGGATTTAAAAAATCGATAAAATATCGATACAACCAATCGACTGCATTTTTCCTGAAACGAATTTCTATCGTATCGTCCGGAGACATTTTTTTTTTTTTTTACAAATGTTATAAACAAATGGATTTTTCCAGTCCAGATTGGATTCAAAAAATCGATAAAATGTCGATACCACTAATCGACTGCATTTTTCCTGTAACGAATTTCTATCGTATCGTCCGGAGACGTTTTTTTTTTTTTTTTACAAATGTTATAAACAAATGGATTTTTCCAGTCCAGATTGGATTCAAAAAATCGATAAAATGTCGATACCACCAATCGACTGCATTTTTCCTGAAACGAATTTCTATCGTATCGTCCGGAGACGTTTTTTTTTTTTTTTAACAAATGTTATAAACAAATGGATTTTTCCAAAGTCCAGGTTGGATTCGAAAAATCGATAATATGTTGATACCACCAATCGACTGCTTTTTTTCTGAAACGATTGGTGGTATCGACATTTTAAAGATTTTTTGAATCCAATCTAGACTGGAAAAATCCATTTGTTTATAACATTTGTTAACAAAAAAAAAACGTCTCCGGACGATACGACAGAAATTCGCTTCAGGAAAAATGCAGTCGATTGGTTGAATCGACATTTTATCGATTTTTTGAATCCAATCTGGACTTTGGAAAAATCCATTTGTTTATAACATTTGTTAAAAAAAAAAAAACGTCTCCGGACGATACGATAGAAATTCGTTTCAGAAAAAATGCACTCGATTGGTGGTATCGACATTTTATTGATTTTTTTTATTTTTTCTCTCATTGTTAGTGTAAAAAACTTAGAAAAATTTCGGCCTATCAAGCATCTGACGCGATTTGGCGCGAGAGAGAGCTCGCGCATAGGCAGCCGCTTGTGCGTGAGTGAGAGGTCCGAGCGCGTCGCTCGTTTTTTGGTCACATCTCGCAAAATATCTGAGATACGAAAAACCACTATAAAACCTTTTTTGTGTGTTTTTTCATTCTGAACATTTTCTTTTTTCTACACTTCCCCAAGAAACCAGCTGTTCGGGAGTTATTCCGATTTAAACAATTTAATTGTTATTAACAATTGTTTGCACCAATTTTGAACAAAATGGACCCGATTTTCGTGATCCCTGGCTCAAAATACGTAAGAAACCGTTGAGTGTACCCGGTGCCAACAAAATGTATACGGGCTCTCCTCTTCAGCCGAAGGACTAAATGTAAAATAAATTCTTTAATAATTTCTAGTGGATTATTCAGCTCAGATTCAATAGTTACACTATTTAAAAAAATTTTCAAATTTTGGGTACATGGTTTAATAATTTGAATTTTTTGATTAGGAGTTAAAGGTTTTTTATTTTTTTATTCAAATTAATAATAAGGGGTTTCAAAGCATCATCAAATTCTATTTCTTCAGTATTAACTATTTTTTTGAGATTAAATTGATAATTTTGAACCCAGAATTCATTAACATATTTTAAAACTTGAGGTCTAGCATAAAATAAATAACCACATGCAGTGATACATGTTGAAACTAAATCTTTCATTAACAAACTAATAACTTTTTTCTTTATAACAATATTATTTATATCTGGGACCGCAATCAATTTATTAATAGTGCAAACTGGTTTATCAGTATTAAGTACTTGTTGGAATGATCTCTGACATTCAATACAATATTGTTTAGTCCACCTCGGGCTGCATAATTTTTCGTTAAAAAGAGATGCTTTTAGATACCGGAGAACTCAAATATATGTCTACAAGACAATGAAATTGATTTCCAAGTGCCAAATTCACATGAGTTCATGGTCACCTCGTACGTTATACTAGCTGACTGTATTAAATATTTATTATCTTTTTCTAATATTTGATAAACTTTCGATCTTTTAAGCTCTGATAGTTATCACAAATGCTGGACAACCGACTTTATACGTGCTAAATGAATAAAACAAGACTTTCTGATTATAAAAATTCTTAAAAATCTGTAGCTTTTATTTTAGTTAAATAAATAAAAAACCTTTGTACCTTGTTTTACAATTTTTTTTTTTTTTGATTGTGTTTTGTATTCAACTCCACCAAATTTGCATGAGAATTTTATGTACATTTTTTATAAACGGTGTAAAGTAACTGAGTCACTATTATTCGCACTTCTACTTCGTCTAATGTAGAAAAATTCACTGATAGATTTACCATATTTCTTCATAAATGTTTCAGCTTCACAAAAGCTTAAAAATTTTTTTCCAATATATGGTATTACACTAGACATTATTGAAATATACTTAGCCTTGTCACTAAGTATTAGAAAACAATCATTTAAATAATAGATGAAGTCTTTTTGCCGCTGAACAAAGAGAAACTATTATTCCAATATTAATCCGAATCAATATTTCATCCAATGCGTTGAAATTGAATTTTATCCAATATATTGGTTATCTAATTACTAAAACGCAAAGTCTGACGTTAATGTGCCGAATCAATGCTACCAATATATTTTTTTTAATGATCTTGTCTTCTGCATTATCAACTGTCGCTTACGAATTTATTTGTAACCATTTACTTATTTCATGTACATGGCAAACTATATTATCCACTGATGATAAATAAAAATCAAAGTTGGCACTCATGAACACTTCATAATACAGAAATTAATACAAATATATTTACACAAATGTCAGAAACATATAATTGACAACAACGTTAATGAAAATGGCAGATGAACAATTTATAAAAGACAAACAATTCTCATCATTTAAAATATTCGAAGACCTGTTTAAAGTTTATAGAAATAAATATTCATTAAAGTTTGTTATTGTTAATAGCAAAACACTTCGTAAGTGCTTTATAAAGAATAACACGGTAGATGTAGTTGAAACGCAAGGTTATAAAGAAGAGTTGAAATATTTTCAAGTGACTTTTCTGTGCGATAGGTTTCTATTTGTTACTTTAATAACAATGTTAATTTTATTATTATTTTTTTTTTTTTTTTCATTAAATTATGTTAGATAATTATGAGCATCAATTTTTTGTAATTTTCGATTCATCATATAGAATAAATTCTTAAAAACTAATCCATTTTTATTTTTAATTATTGATTTTAGGTCAAAAGATGTACAATGTTCAGCATGCATAAAAATGAAAGCAATTGCCAAGAATAATTTAATAATTACTTTTGTTAATTTAGAACATAGTCATGAAATAATTGAAACTGAAATTGGTACGTTTGAATTCAAGTAATTTTATTTTTCCTTCATTGTAACCTCAAAACGGTATCTTTATTTCCAATGAATAAATAAAAATTATATCGATGCGAATGCATAATTATAATCTACATGGTATGTAGTAGATATATTTCATAATATTTTCACAATTATTCTCTATAGTTTTAAACCATTTCCCTGACAATCTTGTGGGTGCTGAAGTTAATGACGAGAATAGAGAAGTGATAAATTCATTAATATCAGAAATTAAAGATGCATTGAATGCTTTGACATCTCATGAGTTCGAAGAGAATATTAAAGATTCAAGAGAATTATTAATAAAATGGAAAAATAAGGATCCAGAACCAAATGAAAATAATATTGGTCGAATGGTTGGAAGGATTAGTGACACTTCATTAAATGTATCAAGAGATGGAATTTCTGACACGGATTCTTTATTACATAATTCATCTTTTTCAATCAACTTAACTAACGATGTAGCTAATGACGGTAAAATATCTGATAATAATCCTCTTTCAAATGATTTATTAACCATCGATAGTGGGACAAGAAAAAGTATACGAGTATTAAATTTTAATAATTTAAGTTACTCTGATCAATTAAAACAATTACTGAGCTGGCATTCGATACCGGGAGAAAAAGCAGATAAAATTATTGATGGTAAAATAAAATTAAAAAAAGCAGATCTTAAAATAAACCCTTTAACCCTATACGATGGTTTCTTGGTAGAGGAAGTGGAACAATATGTTGTCACACACTTGAAGAAATATTCTGAATTTTCGTCTTTGAAATATTTGTTAACAACTATAAAAATAAAAAAAGAAGAACAAAATTGGACATGCAGCAAGTGCAGCAAAAAAGATCACCACAAAACAGTTCTTTGGAATAGTTGCTTAAGACGTATCCATTATTCTTGTGCTAATATCAAACGAAAACCACTGAGTGATTGGTTCTGTGATTATTTCAATATTTGATGTTTTCATAGCAATTATCTGAGGGAAAAAATAGTTTCGAAATACGCAAGCTTACTTAGATCAAACGAGTTTCATGGTGGAAATGATTGCAGACTCTTTTACATTCACGTATATCTACGTGGATAAAATCATGTCCTTCTTTATCAGATCTAAACTATTTTTTCCTGAATTCAGACATTTGATTGATATGTATTCATAAGAATGAAACTTAACAACATGAAATACTGGATACAGATTGACTGTTTAAAGCATCAACTTTTAGTTTATTTGTTTATTTAGTGTCATTTTTTATGAAAGTTCACTTTATCAAATCTAAAAAATACTTTTAATACATTTTTAATATATTTGTGTTATAATTCGTTAACTGTAGATCACTATTAGTAAAAATAAAAAAAGTATATAGTGTAGAGCTGTTAATAAATATAACAGATAAAGTATTTCAATTTTGCGGAAATAACATTGAAGTCTAAAATAAAAATTTAAGAAATAAAAATTTTTATCAATGATCTAAAAGTAGATTGGTGAAAATTAGTAAATATTAACTAATCTAAAGTGTAAATTGTACCACTAGTTCCCAAAACTGGTACGGTTGGTACTTTGAATCAGTGAATATTCAATATTCACTAGTAAATTTGACTAATTTACTTTTAGAGAGTAGATAAATTAATATTAAAATTTTTCTATACTTTAATAAAAGTCCTTGTATCAAAGCAATATATTAAACATTGAAATAAATTTCTGTCAAGTTCGAATAAAATACCACTTTACATTTTGAGTTATTTTTTTTTTTAAACTAATCGAGATTACAGTCAGAAAATTTAAGATTTGTTTCATTAATCTTTTGAGAGAGAGAGTACCTTTTTATAAATAAAGTGGATTTTAATAACTCTAATGAACTTCATAATGTACATTCATTTTTTTCTGAAATAATTATTTTGTCACATTGTAAAAAATTTGCGGAGTGAATGCGAAGTGGATGACTTTGTATTCATTTGCTCCCCGTCGAAGTGAAATTCACTCCAAAGGGGAGTTTCGGAACATGTTAATTACAAAAATCGGTCTGTCAGTTGACCCTGCGGGACAGCCCCAAGACTTCCCACAGTTTTCGAGCTCCTTGAGCTCGAAAACATTATTAAAAATACATTTTCGAGCTCGAAGAGCTCGAAAATACTTTTGTATGCCTTTGTTTTTGAAAAATAACGTTTTTTACCATTTTTTCTCCAACGATATCTCTCGAACGAATTCATCGATTGCAACGCTTGAGGTGGCAATCGACGCGTTTTATTGAGTTCTAGAGCTGATCAAATTTTAAAATTGATTTATAGAGTCGTTTTTGAGAAATTTCGAAAAAACTCAAAAAAAAATGTTTCTTGCCTCCGGGCAGAAAGCGTCAACTTTCGTCCCGCTGTAAAAAACGAAGTTGCCGCTGTCCGCCTCCGTCGTCGAGAAAAATAGTATACACTCCTCGGGAAGTAAATAAGAAAGCCTCAGATCACATGTAATTGTTGGCCGAATTGAGGCTTCGCCTCGGCCAACAATTACATGTGATCTGGGACATTTCTTACTTTTCTTCCTTAGGTGTGTAATATACTATTTTTTAAATTCTTTCGTTCACGGTTTCTCTTGAACGAATGAACCGATTTTGATGGTTGGGGTGGCATTCGACGCGGCTTATAAAGTTTCAGAGCTGATTAGATTTTAGAATCAATCCATCGAGCTAATTAAAAGTTATTAAAAAAAAACATTTTTAAAAAAATTTTATTTTTGAAATATCTCCGAACGTACCCTACCGATTAATCTAGAATTTTCAGTGCTTATAGTAATTAACAAGCCGCGTCGAATGACACCTGGGCGATCAAAATCGGTTTATCCGTTCAAAAGTTAAAGAATATTTATATACGTACGTACGTACATACATACATACATACACTCGTACATCAACTGGAATTTAGTCAAAATAGCTTCCTAGAACTTCAAACCGTCCACATCTGTTGGAATTTCGATTTTTGCAAATCGGGGTGAAAACAATAACTTCCCGAAATTTTTGAAAATCTTCGATTTTCTTAGCGGGAAGTCAAAAAAAATTACTAATGCATAGTGAGCTTAGGTATTATACCAATTTATAAACGTAAACAATGCAAGATATGTTGACTGTTGTTAAGTACAGACTTTTCGACATATTATTTATAATAAATGGGCGGGAAATTGAAAATAAGGCGCAGTAGGTTATTGACTAAAATGAACATGATATAATTATTGTTGAAAGTGTAAAAAATTCATTTGGAATATAGTTTCAAAACACATAAAACAAACATGAATTTGTTAAGAATTCGACACAGAAGAAAATCGGACGTCTTGATTGTTTATTTTTACATATGACGAATTCATTCAGCCTTTTTCTCCATTTTGGTATTTCGAAAAAGTATAAATTGATACCGCAAAATTATAAAACTGATGGTAAAAGTCCGAAAAACATCATTTAAAGTTGAAAATTCGACAGTTTTAAAAATTCATAGCTCCGAAACCAGATTAAAACCGAAGTTGAAATTTTAAGGGCTGTTTGGAAATAGAATGATGTGTAATCTCTGAAATTTTCGAAAGATTTCGAATTGATAGAAAAAAGTTGCGGGTATCTGAAAACAGCGATTTTAGAGAAATCTATCGGCTTTATGCGGCTGTATTTCGGAGACATAGCAGCAATTAGCAAAAAATAGGGTAGAAATCAATAGAGCATACTTCAACGAAATATTTGAGCTCTCGATCATCTCTTTTATCGAAAAATTGTAGGTTTGAGAGCACTTTGAAAATTGGAAAAAAATTATTTAAACAGTAGCCCAGTTAGAAACCTATAGCTAAGCCAGAATTAAGTTCAAATCAATGAGTTATTTTTATCTTGGAAAATTTCACATTAACAGAGAAAAATGCCGTCTTTATGGAAGCTTTAAGTTATATAAAAGCTGAGGTATGAATATTTGAAAATTACTGAAAAATCAACTTTTTTCAAATTTCAAAAAATTCTCCAGCGACTGGATTTGATCGCATCAAGCTGAAATTTTCAGAATCTTTTCTTTTTCTAACCTTCTTTGGAAAAAAAAAACGGCGTTGAAATCGGTGACCCACGTGCGCACACTTTCGTCGAAAATTAACGGATCTGCCCATATAAAAAATTTTCTCGGAACAGTATTATATATAATCATATATAATTATTAGGAGTACAAATAAGTTTCCGCCGTTTTATTGTAGATGGTGCGGCACGGAGTTTCGGTTAGCTTTCGCAGATGATAACCGGCTTAAAAAATAGTTTGGATATTCAAGAACAACATAACCTATTAATATCATTGATTTTATATTGGTAAAATATAATTTTTATAAGTTGAAAATGTCAAAATTTGAGCCAAGTAAGCGTCATTTGCGAGAAATATTAGTTTACTTCTTTAATTTAAAGAAATCTGCTGCTGAGGCGCATCAATTGCTCGTAGAAGCATATAGTGAGGGTGCTTTGAGTGAGAGAACGTGTCGAGAGTGGTTTCAAAAGTTTAAAAACGGTGATTTCGACGTAGAAGAATAAGATCGCAGTGGAAGGCCAAAAATTTACGAGGATGCAGAATTGGAGGAATTATTGGAGGAAGATTCATCTCAAACACTAAAAGAACTTGCTCTAACATTAGAAGTCACTCAGCAAGCAGTCTCACATCGTTTAAAATCATTAGGAATGATTCATAAACAAGGAAATTGGGTTCCGTACGAATCAAAGCCGAGAGATATTGAACGCCGATTATGCTTAAGTGAAATGCTGCTAGCTAGACATAAAAAAAAGGGTTTTTTACATCGTATCATAACTGGTGATGAGAAGTGGATACATTATGACAATCCAAAAAGAAGAAAATCAGGGGGATTACCTGGCCACGCGTCAACATCAACAGCAAAACCGAATATTCACGGAAAAAAACTTATGCTGTGTATTTGGTGGGATCAGCTAGGTGTAGTGTATTATGAGTTGCTTAATCCGAGCGAAACAATTACTGGAGCCCTCTATCGAACACAATTGATGAGATTGAGCCGAGCTCTGAAGGAAAAACGCCCTCAATACTATTCTAGACACGAAAAAATTATTCTTCTGCATGACAATGCTTGTCCACATGTTGCGGCTCCCGTGAAAAAGTACTTGGAAACACTTGATTGGGAAGTTTTACCCCACCCGCCGTATTCACCAGACATTGCACCGTCCGATTATCACCTGTTCCGGTCCATGGCACATGCTCTGACGGCGCAGCGGTTCACATCTTATGGGGATACCAAAAATTGGGTTGATTCGTGGATAGCCTCAAAAGACAAGGAGTTCTTCAGACGTGGGATTCGAATGCTGCCTGAGAGATGGGAAAAAGTGGTTGCAAGTGATGGGCAATATTTTAAATAAATTTATATTACCGTTCTTCTATAATGAATATTTAATTTGTGTTAAAAAACGGCGGAAACTTATTTGTAACCCTAATAGTTTACATACATACACACATACTAGGCTGCCCATTATTTCCCAAATAAGATTTTTTCCCTCGGCCATTATTTTAATCATTTATTTGGGAACCAAAAATAATAAAAAAAATCTGGGCGTTGATTGGCCCTGCGGGCAAGCCCCAAAACTTCCCGCTGTTTTTTAGATCAAGGAGCTTGAAAACATCGCTGCGAATATATTTTCGAGCTTTAAATTGTAAAAACCGCTTCTTCATTAATGATTTTCGATTCTTAAATTTCCAAACTTCAGCATATAACGCAACTTGTTGGAGCTTGAAAAGATCATAAAAAAAAATAAGAATTGACACCAACATCAATAAAGATGACATAAGTAATAATAATAATCAAAATAAAAAATAAAAAAAGTATTTGGAAAATCCAAAAGTGCACACCTCAAAAGCTAATGCAATATTTTGAGTAGTAAGTTTACTTTTATTAATTATATACTGAACCACGTATTTCTTTTAGAGAGAAAAAAAAAAATGCTAGGTTACAAAATGATTGAAATTGGTCAAAAGTGTTATCTGTTAAATCAACATGAAATAATTTTTGACAGCAAGATACAGACAATTATTATTTACCGACTGAGAGAGCTAGTTTAATAACTTTATTACATTTAATTCATAATTTAATTCAAATGTTCTGTTAGATGTCGCTCATAGATTTTGTCGCTACTACTAAAAACTGTATATGTATATAGATTTGTGGAGGAAAAATGGCGGATTTGTTATGAATTGAGACCATCAGACTTTTTTGTTTAAATCAGGGTTTTTGTTTAAATATTAATGAACGGAACGGTTTACAATAGTAAAATTCAAAAGGCTTCCTAATGGTTAAAATCGAAAACCAATAAAAAAAATCAAAGTAATAAGTCAGTTGTTCGTAAGATATCTTGTTTACATCTATACAGACCAACTGACGTCCAAGTAAAATTTTTTTCAATTAATTGTTTTTCAATAATAATCAAAATAAATAATCTTATAACTATGTCCGAAGTATTAATTGAAATCTCCTCTTGATATTGGTGTACTTTTTTTTATTATATGTGCAATATGAAGCTTGTGGAAGTGATTTGAACTGAGCGGATCGTGATGTAGTGGTTTAGTGACAATAGAGCACCACCGCTTCGCGTTCGAGGTGTGCAATAACAATAATAAAAATCTGAAAAGCGCCTGACCCTGCGGGCCAGCCCCAAAACTTCCCGCTGATTCCGAGTTCAGGGAGCTCGGAAACATTATTACTCGTGAATTTTTGAGCTCCGCGGAAAATTATAATTTTTGTCCGACGATATCTTTGGAACGAATGAACCGATTTGAACGTTCTTCGTGGCAATCGAAAGGACTCAACAAGACTTAAAACTGATAACATTTTGAGGTAAATCGGACAATTGATTTATAAGTTATACGCAAAAAATCGAAAAAAAAAATTTTTTTAATTTTTATTCTTCGTATAACTCATAAATTACATGACCGATCTGCCCCAAAATCTAATCAATTCTAAGTTACGGTGAGCCCTTTCGATTATCACCAGGTACGTTCAAATCGGTTGATTCGTTCCAAAGATATCGTCGGACAAAAAAAGTTTACATACACACACACACACACACACACACACACACACACACACACACACGCACACACACACACATGGACGTCCACCTGGGAATAGTCAGAATAGTTTCTTAGGACCTCAAAACGTCGACATCTGATGAAAACTCGATTTTCGAAAATCGAACCGAAACCAATAACTTCCCTTCTTTTGAAAATTTGCAGGTAATAGCATTTCCGACCTCGAAAAGCTCAAAAATATATCCACACTAATGTTTTCAAGCTCCTTGAGCTTGAAAACAGCGGGAAGATTTGGGGCTGGCCCGCAGGGCCAACTGACGCCCAGATTTTTGTATGTGCTTTTCAAGCTCTACCAAGTTACGTTTTATGCTAGAGTTTGGAAAGTTAAGAATCGAAAATCATTAATGAAGAAGAGACTTCTAAATTTTTATTCCCGATTATGTTCTATGAAATAAATGAATTGAGGCAGAAATCAATGTCTGTGATAAAAATCGAGATTTGAGTGAGTTTTGACTTAGGTCAGAGCAATAATATATGAAATATCCGAGAAAAATATTAAAAACTGAGTTCTCTCAATTTCTTGCTGACAATATGATGAAATCTAAAAAACAAATTAGATAACATTATATGATGATTGAAAGAGACAATAAGTAGAAAGAGTTGGTATGATTTCAGACACATTTGAGCACATTATATTTTGATTTGTCCGGAAAAAATAACATTTTATGATATTTTTTCAACTTTTAAGATCTGATATCTTTTGAACTAATCAACCGATTTGAACGTTTGGGGTGGTAATCGGTGCATTTTCAGGAATTGTAGAGCTAATTAAAATTTGGAATCAACTGGTTCAACCGTTTCTAAGATATTTGAGAAGGTCGTTTTCCACCATTTCTTTCTCCAAAGATATCTCTCGAACGCATTGACCGATTGATATGGTTAAGGTGGCAATCGAGGCGTTTTATTGACTTATCGAGCTGAATAGATTTTGAAGTTGATCGTTCAACTCGTTTCTGAGAAATGAATAAAAAACTAAAAAAAATTTTTTTTTTCCGTAATTTGCAAATAATTTCAAGTCTATTTGATCAAATGATCTGAAATTGTTAGGAAAGTTGATAGCCCACAAGCTCTTTTCATTGCCATCTTAACCATCCAAATTGGTTAATTAGTTAAAAAGTTACACACACACACATACACGCACACGCACACGCACACTTTTTTTATTATCATCTTTAAAAATTTCTCACTCTTTCATACTAGGTAATGCACAATATATGATAATATATTACGTAATATTAATTAATGATTTATGACCCTAACCGAGAAAAACTATTTGAAATGATTTAAAACAATTTGAATCGACTAATATATAGATATACACTTCCCATACGAAAAAAATATATATTCGGATATATCCGGGAAAATCTGGAGTATGTCGCATACATGCAACATATATATAAATATATCTCTGATATATGCAGATTCGCCCGGATATGTCCGGATATATATCTTTTTCGTACGGGTTAACATGGGTTAAATCATTTTTCTTAATACGGGAAATATTTATAAATTATTAATTATTTTACTTGTATTTTGTTTATATTAAAAAAAAAAATAAATAAATGAATGAAAGCGGCAGAGACAGCCGGTCGGTTCTCGTGTGGCTCGGGCGATCACCCAAGTTAAGCAGCATCGAGTATGATTGCTACTTGGCTGGGTGACCGTTTAGCCATGCGTTGAGCTCGAACGGAAGTCTCTGACTGTTACACGCGGGATGATGATCTAGTGGTTGGTAAAATGGGAATTTTATTGATCACTAGAGCCTCATTCAAAACCGAGCTGTACTGGCAATGGATTTCTCTGTGGTTTCCCTTGCCCCTATACTCTCACAGCCAAGGTGGGGGGGTTGAGTATCACCGTAATGGTACAGTACAGTATAGGCACAAGTCGGGCCACAGCCGCACAATGAAAGCAGAAAAAAGGAAGCAGTTGCGATATTAAGGCAAAAAGTGTAAAACACCGTACATGCGGCTGTACACTGAAACAATTGAAAAAAAAAAATAAATGAAGAAATAAATAAATAAATGAGTTAATGTTAACAAACGATTTTATTTAAATGTTATAAAAAAAAAAAAAAAAAAAAAAAAATTAAAAATGTACCAGATAAATTCAATGTCCATCAATTGGGTTATGGATAGAAATTTGTCTCCAGAAGATGGACTGCAATTTTCTTAAATATTTTCGAATTTATTAATAAATTATAAAATTAAGGAAATTGTTAATGAAATATGAACACAATCATATAAACATATCTTATTATGTTATTTATTTATATTAGTTATAACAAATATAGTTTACCGGTTGTCTGTCACATGCTTAGTAGTGGTGGCGCTTTTGAAGCAAAACCGAAATTCTACCGCTTTACAAAAAAAGGTCTCTTATGTTTTTTTTTTGATAAACCTAACTATTTTAGATATATTTGCGCTCGAAATATGAAAAATTTTTTACAGCATTAAAGAGAAACTTCAAGTCGTTATGTGAAAGTTTTCTTTCACCTAAAAGCTTAAATATTTTTTTAATGGTTAGGTTTATCCAAAAAACATAAGAGACCTTTTTTGTACAGTAGTGAATTTCCGACAAAAATCTGGGTATTAGTTGGCTCTGCAGGCCAGCCCCAAAATTTCCCGCTGTTTTCGAGATCGTTAAACTCGAAAACATTGCTGTGAATACATTTTCGAGCTCGAAAATACTCTCGGATACCATTGCTATCTCATGAGCTTTTCAAACTCAAAACATTACAGCAAATTATATCATGATTGATCCGGGGAGAATGACATAAAATGTTATTCTTTCAACTCTTTATCGTTGATATCTTTTAAACTGACTGAAGGATTTTGATGTCCAATGTAGTAATCAGCGCGTTTTATTGAGTTTTTGAGCTAATTAAATTTTGGAAATGATAAGTGCGGTCGTTTTAAAGATATTCGCGAAAAACATTTTTTTACCATTTCTTTTTCCGACAATATTTCTCGAACGAATTAAGCGATTAAATGGTTAAGGCGGATATCGGAGCATTTTATCAAGTTCTAAAAATAAGTAGAATTTAAAATCAGTCGATTCGATTTTCTTAAAGATATTCGAAAAAAAGGTTTTTTACCATTTTTTTCTCCGCCGATATCTCTAGAACGAATTAACCGATTGAGATGAGTAAGGTGGCAATCGACGTGTTTTATTCAGTTCTAGATTCCTAAATTTAATCAGCTCTAAAGCTCTATAAGCTGCATTGAATATTGCCTCAATCGTCGAACCCGGATTATTCGCTGAAGAGACTTCGATGTCGAAAGAATTTCAAAAATTTTTTTTTTTCTAATCAACTCAAAAAATTCAAAACTGATTGATTCCAAATACTTTTTAGCATTAGAGGCTGAACAATCGTTTCCAATGCCACCCAAGGCTCAACAACCGTTGATTAGTTCAAAAGACATCAGCAATAAAAAATTCATATTAAAAAATAGAAATTTACTTAATTTTTCCCAGATAATGTATTATGCAATTCATTATATGTTTCAGAACTTATACCAGCTCTTTGTCTTTATAGTCTTTAATGATCGCTACATGATTTATTACGATTGGTTTGTTAGTTTGTCCGCGGATAAATTGTCGTGTGGTTATTTTGTCCAGGATATTTTGTTGCAGTTATTTCGTCTGCGGATATATAGCCGTGGCACCATTATATCCATATATAAACTTGCTGGTTTAATTCAAAGCTTACTGAACTTGTCATCTTGATCATTTATTAATTTCTGTTTAGAAATATTGAATTCATTAAGCGTATTTGTAGGCAAAACTTTGAAAATTGATCATTATTAATTATTTTCAATTTCTCTAGTTCTCGGTGATTAATCGATAATACGAAACGTCATTTGTTTTGAGCTCAAGAGGGATTAAAATATCAAGGTATTCTTGAGCTCAAAGAGCTTAAATATATATCTGTAAAATTGAGAGAATGCACGAAAGGATTCTGGTGTAAGTGTGGTGAATTCAATACTAACAATTAAACCAAAAATTACAAATGATAAATTAGATCTTTATTTAAAAATATGTACACTGAAAAACTTGTGAGTAAAATAGTTGATAGCGAATGCAACTATATATATATGCGATAGCGAATGCGAAACAATATTAACGATAGCAAAGCAAAGCGGTTTCAGAGCACGAGGTTGTACTGTTGAATTCAAAAGCGAAAAGACAATGGAGAAAATGTTGTTCAAACAACGTGACCGCTTGGTGGTGACGTGGCAGCTCCCGGATGTAGCGGAAATACACGAAGCTTTTCAAATTGTCCAAGCTCGTGAGTGAACATTCTCCCCAGCGCTAGCGACGATGTCGACAGCATTGTCGTCTAGAGAGTGAACTTATAGCACATACAGTTCAGAAGTTAGCGGCTAAATTTGCAGGATCTTCGGATAGCGGAGCGATCAGTCTTTAATTTCACACAGCCTCAATCTGTGTTAACTGTAGCGAGTTGGTCGTAAGTCAATAGCGATTTACCGATAGTTTGTATAAGATGGAACTTGATTGACTTCACGGCTGCTTCCCATTTGTCACCAAAATGGGGAGCGCTTGGTGGGCTGAACTTCCAGTCTGTGCCATCTGTAGCGAGTACATACTGAAGTTCCCTTAGTTGTCTCGATCCTGCTGCGAATTCTTTTCTTAGCGTGGCGTCTGCTCCTATAAAATTTGTACCACAGTCCGAGTATAGGGTACTGCAGGTGCCTCTCCGATTAGTAAATCTTCTAAATGCTGCGACGAAAGTGTCAGTAGAATAATTGATGACAATTTCAATATGTATAGAGGGCGCAGCGAAGAATGTAAGACCTGACTGGAACTCGCCCACCTTCTATCCAGACAGATCTCTATAAATCAGCGAGCCACTTAGGTCCCGTCCAGCATAGCGAATGCTGTTCTAATTTGGCTGCTGTTAAACCTCTCGAAGCGCAGTCAGCTGGGGTGAGTTTCCCAGGAACAAAATCCCAGTTGACACTTGGTAGCGATTCTTAAATCTCGGTAACTCTGTTGCGAATGTAGACTTCCCATCTACCTGGATTGTTTCGTATCCCCGTTGAGGATACAGCGGAGTCTCTCCACGTGAGAATTGATATATTTTGAAGTTTCAAAACTTTCTTGACGTAAAGTACCAGTTGAGCGAGTAAGACAGCGGCATTGAGCTCCATTCTTGGTTTAGTTATGGGTTTCAGTGGCGCAACTTGTGTTTTGGCACACACTAGCGGATTATTGGAGCATTCAGTAGTGCCAGTAACTTTTAAATAGACGACAGCAGCCATAGCGAGTTGTAAAGCGTCAGAGAATCCATGTAATTCGATCGATACATCATTTTTTACATGATTCCAGCGAGGTATCTGAATCTTCGAGATCTGATGTAGTTCATCTCGAAACAAATTCCACTTTTGAAGAAGCAAAGGTGATAGCGTAGCATCCCCAAGTTCTCTTGGTGTATCTTCTTGGGTTCAACTGGAGCGACTTGAGCGAGTAAATCTGTTGAATTACTTGTCCACTTAGCAAGCGGGAAACATCCTGCGGCACACACATTTTTTTTTGTATCGAGAGCAACTTGAATTGCCTCAGCGAGTTCATTTGCGCTTTCATAGATGTTGTCAATATAGCGTGTCTTTGTTAGCGGGAAGCCATGTTGCGCATCGTGTCGATGCGGTTCATTTGTAGAGCAACTTGGGCTTCAGCGGCCATCTTGATTACACGTTGCACACAAAATGGACGAAATGAAAGTAAAACCGACGCTAAGTTTTAGATACAATTTAGCTAAGCGTCTTTTTTATACCGGTGTGTAAATTGATCACCACAGGCAGCACTCTAGTAGTGCTCAGCAATGCCCATGGCATTTAGCAAAGTTCACTGCACAACCTTCACTGAACTTTTTACTCACAATTTTTTTTTAGAATTTTAATTTTTAATAATTATTAATTATTGACCCCACACGAGATCCAGCTCGAAGGACCAAATTTAAAATTGAGAGAATGCACAAAAGGATTCTGGTGTAGGTGTAGTAAATTCAATACTAATAATTAAACCAAAAATTACAGATGATAAATTAGATCTTAGGAAGCGAAAAGACAATGGAGAAAATGTTGTAGAAAACGACGTGACCGCTTGGTGGTGACGTGGCAGCTCCCGGACGTAGCGGAAATACACAAAGCTTTTCAAATTGTCCAAGCTCGTGACTGAACAGTATCAAAGATGTTCTTGAGCTCCAAGAGCTTGAAAACAGCAGGAAGTTTTGAGGCTGAACCGCAAGATGAACCGTTTTTTGGATTTTTTTTTCGTGGTAATTTAGGTTTGTCTTAATCTAGTCCTTATGTTTTTGCACATTCATGGGATGATGACCAAGGTAAGAGTGGAATCTCTGATACTGAGATGGAGTATAGTTCGAATATTTCAATACGTCGATGGAGATGCAAAATCCTGCTTAGAAAATCTTTAAAAGGTTAATTAGTATTTTTTGTTTGATCTACATTCTCATCCCTGGTAGTCATACTCTGTATAGGATCGCACCTGAGCGCCAAATCGTTACTAAGTTGGTATTCTCGCTAGTGCAGACACAAAAGACTGTTTCATCCCTCCTAAGATGCCAACAATGACGATGACAAGTTTGACATGGTAGCTTGAATGAAGTTTGCCAATTTTAAACAGGAGATCTTGATATACCTGGTGTTCGTACTTTTTTTCAACCGTGATGTTACACTTAGCGGTTACTGAGAGCTCAATGACATGAATGTCACGAGTGTTTTTATCGACGAGCACAGTATCAGGTTTATTATGGTCAATCTTCCGCGTTGTTGCGAATAGCACGTTCCAATAAATACGGCAACGGTCATTTTCAACAACTTGCGGAATATCTCCTGACAGATAAGGCAGCACTAATGTTGTATCGATACCGTGCGTGTGTCTAAGATGGTCCTAAAGTACTTGCAGAGCAGCATTATGACGCTGAATGTATGCGGTTCTTGCTAGTACAGGACATGCTGGCGCAGATAAATTAGGATATGAAATGTCAATGGCTTCATGAGAGTTCTGAGACTGTATGGCGTGGAACCGTATACGATTTGGGACCGTACATGGTTTTGAACCGTATGGTTCGGGACCGTACGGTGTGAAACCGTGTACGGTAGAGTCTAAATAGATACTTCGATTATTTAAACCATAGAAATATAAAAAAAGGCCATTCGGCAGCCGAAATGGGAGGTAGATTTTTCAATTAATTGATACAAAAAAATAGTTTAATTTAACGCCATTTGAAAATATTCTAAACTCTCTGTTTTCATTGAAATTTATTTTCACCATTTTTGTTGATTTTCCTGGGTAGATATATTCAAAAAATATTGTTAAATTTTTATAAAGCGAAAATAAATTTTTGTTAAAATGATAATCAATTATGAAAAGAAAAAATAATAAATGAAAAAAGTTTATAAAATGATAAGAAAAAAAAACAAATATTCAGCAGATGAATGACTTGAGAAAAAAAAAATAATAATTAAATAAAAGTAAAAAAAAAAATAAAATATTTACGTAATATTTATAATTTATTAATATGAGAATTTCTCTTTTTACTTAGTTTTATATCTAGGAAATAATAGTCTAGGAATGGCATGATTAATCTATTGTAGAAAATGACAATAAATAAAAACATTTCAAAATGTGAATATAATGAATATATACAATGAATCCGTGAAGAGTAATGAAAAATTTAAAGTTTTATATGGTAAATGTTTTAATCATTATAGCTATTTTTTTTATTACTATGATTATTATTATTATTATTATTATTATCATTATTATTATTATTATTATTATTATTATTATTATTATTATTATTATTATTATTATTATTATTATTATTATTATTATTATTATTATTATTATTATTATTATTATTATTATTATTATTATTATTATTATTATTATGATTATTATTATTATTGTTTTTGTTATTACAGTTTCAATAAATATATATATTTTCAACAACAGAAACAACTAAAAAATTATTTTTGAATTTTATACTCTGTATTTTATTTTTTAATCATTCGATTTTTCTTACACATAACTACAAAAAAATTCAACTATTAAGATTTAATGTAGTTAACAATATTGTATAGAAAAAAAAAAATCCGTATATCGGTTAAATCTGCGGGCCAGCCCCAAAACTTCCCGCTGTTTTCAGAACAACCAAGATAATCCCATGTAAAAGCTGCCAGAGTTGAACGAAGGGGCTCTCCTTGGCTCAGCACTGAGGAACCTAGCCTCGGCCTACTCAATGATTACGCGAGCTTAAGCCAAGACTAGGTTCCTCCGAAGTGCTGAAAATTATTCCCTAACTTTTCCATAGCTCGCAGTTAGTTTGAAACGAAGGCGGTCCTTGCTCATTTTAAATAAAGTTAAAGTCAATTTTTCAAGGTTAGTTTTCCACTTCTAGATTAATCTGCGATTTAAATATTGTTAGCACACTTATATAGGGTATGTTCCGATATACGCTGTGACCACTGTAAGGTGTGACCTCCGACATGCATTAAGAGCACTGAACAGTGTACGCAGTGCAATATCAGAACATGGCTATATTTTCATTATAAATCTACGAGCAATACTAATTCAATCGCGTATTACAAAAACCTCGGATTGACAAACTAGCTTTGAGTTAACAGTATTGAGAACGAAAATATACATACGTAGCAAAACATGTATTCATGAAAAATTATACAGTTTACCAAATATTCGAGATTTGTTAATTCATTAAAATTATCAAAAACGGCAAGAGTAAACAAGAGTAAATAATTAAATATTTAAAAAATGAATGAAAAATTAAAGATTAAGCTCAAAGATTTTTTATGGGATTGGTAGATAATATTGATAGATTAATAATAATAAAATAATAAACCAATAGGTAAATAAACAACAGTTAGAATTTATATTCATCTATTATTAATAAGTTTGAATACGAGGGAGGTTAAAGAGACATATAACAGTTGGATAGAGACACAGTTGACTCACGCCACCACGTTGATACATACATACATATATATATATATATATATATATATGTAAATAGACTTGAAAGACATAAAATATTTTTAAAGTTTATAGATTATTTTGTTCACAATGAAATATAATTGACGGAATTAAATAAAAAATAAAATTGTCTGTCAATGTTAGTTTTAATTTTATATGAACTTCAACGGTAAATGCGAACTGACTTTGACAAAGAATCATGAAAATTACAAACAGCCATAACTTCAAATATAATCAAACAATTTAGCTCATCTTCGGATTTAATCACGATAATTACCTATATAACAAATGTAAAAAATTTCATTAAAATCTGATAAGAACTGTGAATGCTATCGTAATGACCAGTATTAATCATCGAGCGTACAGGTACGTTTAAAACATCATTAGTGATAAAAGAGATACTTTTAAAATATAAAATAGCTGTAAAATTTACAGGTTATTTTGTTTACAATAAAATACACGTCACAAAATTGTATTACAATGGGAAATGCATAAGTTATGTGGTATGAAAACCATATTTTCAACATTTTTTGATTCCATTAAAATTTTAAAGGCTATCAAAATATTGGAAGAAAAGGTCAAAACATGGAGCTTAAGGTCATAAATTAAAGATTATTAGACAAGCTTTCAGATACTTTTTACGGAAATTGTCTATGAATGTTAGTTTTTAAGTTATATAAGCTTTAACAGTGATTAAAAACTGATTTTTACGAAAAATCATGAAAATTTTAAACAGCCATAATTTTAAAACTATTTGAACGATTCTGCCCATCCTGGAACTTGATCGAGGTAATTGCCTATAGAATGAGTGTAAAAAATTTCATGAAGATCCAATAAAAACTGTGGGCGCTATCGTAATGACAAGACCAGTGATAATCATCAGGATTTGAGGTACATTTGATACATCATAAATAATTAAAGAAGTACTTTAAAAATATAAAATAGCAGGGAAATTTACAGGTTATTTTATGCACAATAAAATACAACTGACGAAACTGGATTATAATGGGACAAGCATAAGTTATGTAGAATGAAAACCATATTTTCAACATTTTTTGATTTCTTTAAAATTTTCAAGGCTATCAAATTATTGGAAGAAATGGTCTAAATATAAAGTTTAAGGTCATAAATTAAAGCTTATTGGTCAAGCTTTAAAATACTTTTTACAGAAATTATCTATGAGTTTTAGTTTTAAAGTTCTATGGACTTTAAAAGTGATCAAAAACTGATTTTTTAGAAAAATCGTTAAAATTTCCAACAGCCATAACTTCTAAACTAATCAACCGATTCAGCCCATCTTCGAACTTAATTGTGGTAATTACACATAAAATTAGTGTAAAAAGTTTCATTGAGATCGGATAAGAATTGTAGACGCAATCGTGTCCTCAAAAGTCGGTTGTATTACATATATATATATATATATATATGTAATTTTCGTCCTCAGCCTTGCGGTTCCCATTTTTTCCCGTCTCGGTGCCGTCTGAAACTACACAAGTAATAGTGCTGTGGTCACATGACTAATTATCACGTCGACGCATGTCTGTAAGAGTGCAGAGGGGACAGAGTCCCGAGGCTAGTCCTACGCACAAATTTATCGGTAAATGACTTCGATCCTGGATCAATTAGCGTTTAGACGTATTTTTCTATTATTATCAAATTGCAATAAGTATTCTGTATTAATTAAGTTACGATATTTTCTACTAATACTCTGGCAATTTTACTTATAATATTAATTCATTATTTCTTATTAATTATTTTAAGTCGTGTTTAAATAAAATTATTATTACTGTACGTTACCGGCAATATACTTGCAATACTAAAGAATTGTTGAGATTAAATAATAAATTCAGTGTTATAATTGCGTTATCCCACGTGGAGGGTCATTGTACATCCAGGGTATTCCAGGACACTCCTGATATTGTTAATTGCGAAGTATTTATTGTTAGTAACTGAATTTTATTATAATTGGCAATAAACCTGTACTTTTCTGATTAATTCCGTTCACTTTACCTCTCATTCATATTATTTATTATCCTATATTACTGGTAAGAATTATCAAATCGTCCATTAAGAATATTATTAATTAAGTAAAAATTGATAAGTTTATTTATTATAAGAAATATATTGATAAGTAATAAGCCGTGAGGTAAGTTGGTGAATTTTACATACGTTGCCGAGTTTGAATAAGTGCGGGTCTTTGCTTTGCAAGAACCCCAGCCCACTGCTCTGTCCAAGTAAATAAAAATTTGTTAGAGGCCAGTCTAAGCCAGGGTTCAACCTGCGAATTCTGGTGGCTGCTGGTTAAAATCGCAAACCTAAAAAGCGATTTGTCTCAATATATATATATATATATATATATATATATATATATATATATATATATATATATATATATATATATATATATATATACATACCTATATAAATTTTTCAACGAATGGTATTTTTGAACCCTACTCAACTAATTATGATAGTTTATGATGAAATTCCTTGAAAAATCGACCATAAGGACAAATACAAAAGTTAGATTTTTGAAAAAATCTACCTAAAAAGGCTTTTTGTTCGTTGCCAATATTTCATAAACTATTAATATTTCAGGAATCTAACAAAACGATTCTTAAAGAGAAGGAAATTTCCAATAAAAAACTGCCACCTCTCCGATTTCTATTTCCATCATTTATAATTTTAATTTAACGCTGAAAATGGGTCTCCGCGCGGCATTCTTAGGTTGCGCGCGCAGCTTCAAAAGCGAGTACGACACATTAATTAATTTATTTAAGGTATTAAATATTTTCTTTTAATTTGAAAAAATTATGGTGTATTCTAAACACTTTAAATAATTTATTCTCGTTGGAAATTTTACTTAAAGTTGATTTTACAACAAGTTAAACGATTGTTAACTAACAAAATTTTTTCGAACTTACGTCTCCATTTAAAATGAAAAAAAATGTTTGAATAATTGACGTAAAAATTTTTCGCTTTGTAGAACCTTTCTTACATACATACTCAACAAGATCACGCGATAAAAGTTATAAAAATATTAATACTTTGTTTATAATCATTTTTTTACTTGAACAAAAACTGAAAATTCCAAGTAATGTTGTTAAAAAAAATTTTTTTTTTCTTAATCATTAAATTATCGTTCTTTTAATAATACAAGATATTAATTGATTTGCGAGAAAAAATTTGTCCACCATTTGTTGATAAATTTTTTATAAACAAATTGATTATTTCAATATTTAAAAAAAATTTTTTTCACAAATTCATTCTATTACAAATCCTATGATTTTCAAAAAAAAAATTTTCCTTAGTATCAATTTCAAGGTAGATTTTTTTAAAAATCTAACTTTTGTATTTGTCCTCGTGGTCGATTTTTCAAGGAATTTCATCATAAACTATCATAATTAGTTGAGTAGTATTCAAAAATACCATTCGTTGAAAAACTTATATATGTATGTATACATAGATATTTATATGGGATATAACCGACTTTTGAGGACACGATTGCGTCTACAGTTCTTATCCGATTTAATGAAATTTCCTACACTTATTCGATGCTGATTCGGTCGATTAGTTTAGAAGTTATGGCTGTCTGAAATTTCAACGATTTTTCTAAAAAATCAGTTTTTAATCACTTTCAAGTCCATATAACTTTAAAACTAAAAGTCATAGATAATTTTTGTAAAAAGTATTTTAAAGCTTGACTAATAAGCTTTAATTTATGACCTTAAACTTCATGTTTTGACCATTTCTTCGAATAATTTGATAGCCTTGAAAATTTTAATGGAATCAAAAAATGTTGAAGATATGCTTTTCATTCCACATAACTTATGCTTGTGCCATTATAATTTAGTTTCGTCAGTTGTGTTTCTTTGTGCACGAAATAACCTGTAAATTTCACTGCTTTTTTATATTTTAAAAGTATTTCTTTTATTACTTATGGTGTATCAAACGTACCTCTACTCCCTATCATTATCACTGGTCTTGTCATTACGATAGCACTCACAGCCCTTATCAGATCTTAATGTAATTACTTACTCTTATTCAATAGGCGATTACCTTGATCAGGTCTGAAGATGGGCTGAATCGCTTAAGTCGTTTTAAAATTATGGCTGTTTGAAATTTTCATGATTTTTGGTAGAAATCATTTTTCAATCACTGCTGAAGCTGATATATCTTCAAAACTAATATTTATAGACAAATTCCGTAAAAAGTATCTAAAAGCTTGACTAATAATCTCGCATTAATGACCTTAAGCTTCATGTTTTGACTATTTCTTCCAATAACTTGATACCCTTGAACTTTTTAATGAAATCGAAAAATGTTGAAAATATGGTTTTCATTCCACATAACTAATGTATTTCCCATTATAATACAATTTTGTCACGTGTATTTTATTGTAAACAAAATAACCTGTTAATTTCACAGCTATTTTATATTTTGAAAGTGTCATTGTTATTGTAACTGGGCTTGTCATGGTAACAGCGATTACAATTATCATCTCATACTAATTAAATTTTCAATGCTATATTTATGTAAAGGTTAGTTTGGTACATTACCTATATAATGTTAGGTCAAATCGACTATCTGAAGTTCTCTATCAATAATAATCGTTGTTATTTTTTTTCACCCTCACTCCTAGAAATCGAGTCTAATTTCATATCATGACTATACACTGACAAGATATGTATGTATAAAACTATTTTTTTATATCAATTAATTGAAAAATCTACCTTCCATTTTGGCTGCCGAATGGCCTTTTTTTTCATCTCAATTTGTTCATATTTTTGCAATTTTTTGCGTGCTAATACACGCTTTTGGCACATTTTTCTAGACGTCATTCCGGATCAAATAAGCTATCACACCTAATTTTAAGAGCAGTATCTGTATTTTCGACCATTTTCAACTTATCGACTAGACTTACCAGTGCTGCCTTATTTGCCAGGAGACATTTCGCAAGTTGTTGAGAATGACCGTTGCCGTATTTATTGGAACGTGCCATTCGCAACAACGCGGAAAATAGATCACAATAAACCTGATATTGTGCTCTTCGATAAAACCGCTCGTAACATTTATGTTATTGAGTTTTCAGCTCCAGCTGAATATAACATCACGGTTAAAGAAGAGCACAAACACGAAATATATCAGGATCTCCTGTTTGAAATTGGCAAACTTTACCCAGGCTACCGTGTCAAGCTTGTCGTACTCATTGTTGGCGTCCTAGGAGGGATGAAACAGAATTTTGTATCTGCATTGGCTAAAATCCCAACTTGCTCATCGCAAGTTGAGTTTTTGGCATCGAGGATGCAAAAGGCTGTAATTCTCGGATCCCTCCGTCTACTTAGGCAACGAAACTTGGCCTGCTGCGCATGCTGATCATCTTGTTGATGAAGCATCGCAGCAGTAATGATTTGGCGCTCAGTTGAGGCCCTCGGTAGAGTCGGACTACCGGGGATAACCCCCTGAGCATTTAACTTAAAAAGAAATAATAATAATAATAATAATAATAATAATAATAATAATAATAATAATAATAATAATAATAATAATAATAATAATAATAATAATAATAATAATAATAATAATAATAATAATAATAATAATAATAATAATAATAATAATAATAAATCCTCACGGTGCTTGTTGTATGGCCAGTGGGGATTTCGTTTATCCCGTGGCGCATCGTGGACAATGTAGGTCAGCCTTCGATCTGCTGACTTACTAATCATACAACAAACTGGGTTAACTCCCCAGCGTAAAGTTAAAGTGATGTCATGAAGATACTGAACCAGGAAATGCTCCTCACAACCTGCCCTTCTTGGATGTGGGCTACCAACTAGCTGGGCGGAACACCGAGATTCCGAATGATGACGACCTGAGCGAACAACGGACTGCATTTCGGTGGACGGAGGAATCGCGAGTCGATCTCCTGATGTGCTATCACAACAGTGAACCGGAGTGGAGAGGCTAGATGGCTAGGATGCATGCTCTCTGGGGCGATATGGATCTTAACCATAGCAACTTTTCACATTAACATCTACGTGATTATGACTCTTATCTCCGGTGAACACGAAGATCACTGTTAACTAACAGGCTAATTGATAATCGATGGAATATTGATCAGAATAATATTTTAATTAAATGAATTATTACTTTTTAATAATTCAATAATTATTTTAAAATATGACTTTTCTTTCCAAAACGAGACTCTCTATTTCAACTTATTACTTTCACACAATTTTCATTTTTATGTATGAAAACGTTACCTAAGCGAATTTATTGATGATGGAGCCGAATAAGCCGACATTTGATGTTTACACTCTGTACACACTACACGTATCTAAAAAATAATAATAATAATGATCCCAAACTAGTAAATCAAATGTTATCAAAAGTGTCATTTGTAAAGTGTCACGTGTGGTAAAGTGGTACCTACTGTGTTTATACTTGTAAAAAGATTTTTTTCGTTTCATGTTAATGCACTTTATAATTCACATTTATTTCGTTTCGATAAAATATTGACGATTCAAATAACTAAGATATTTAAATAAACATGAATATGAATCTAAATGAAGCAATTAGTGCAATGATGATAATTATTATTATTATTTATAAATAATAAAATAATAAACTGTGCCTGCGCGTAGGCTTCAAAATCGGTGCAACATTGTATCACAAGATAGAAAATGATGCCTTTCTCATTTTCACATTAATGACTTAAAAAAACAGTAAGTTAATATAAGTAAACGATGCAGTGAATGAAAAAAATTAAATATTTTCAGTTATAGTAAATTATAACTATGATTATCGTAAACTTAAATATATTATTATGAAAAAAGTCACTTGAAATATTTAATTAAAATTAAATTTAAATTTTAGTGTAGAAAAGTGAGATGCTGGGACACTTAATTGGCAGGAACGTGGATGAGATGATGTTTAATATTAAAATAAATATATTTTAACACTTATTTTATTTTTTATTTAATAATTTAAATATTTATTTTACTATTTTACACTATTTACACTGCACGTTGTTTTTAGTTTTAATTTTGAGATGTAGAATTTATTACCCGGTAACACGCGGTAATATAATTGCAAAAAAATGGCGGTTGGCGGCAACCAAACCACGCGGTGAGATTAATTTAATTTATTAGAAAATTATTAAATTGATAATTACTTAAATAATCACTAAATTTAAAATTAAATAATTTATATTTTGAGGTGATAATTGATTCGAGACGAAATATAACGAAAATCACAGTAATTGCAAAAGATATTGATTTTCTCGAAAAAAAAAAAACACGTGGCTGATAGCGTCGGTGAGATTTTTATAACGATAATAATGGCTTCGTCTTATTCTTCATCCCCACTTGGATAAGAGGGCGGAGATTGAGATGAGAATGGGACCGGTGGAGCCGTCTGCGCAAGATAACGCGCCGACGCAGCTCCATTTAACCGGCCTCAGAGTAGCGATGAGAAACGCAAACGCGGGAGATTCGAACATATTATTATTATTTTTTTCGTTTCGAATTTAGAGGTGTAACAGCATTTTATTATTTTTATATACACATTCATTGTTATAATAATAATTAAATAAATACATGCCAGGACTGGTTGGTGGTTGGGATATTTCAAAAATACGCATATTGAAACATATAACAATATTTTTATTTGTCACAGCACATAATATCACTGGTTTACAAAATTAAATCGTTGATTTAATTTAATATTACTGTTAATTGTTTGAACTCATAAACACGTAATCAATTAAATGCAAATTATAGAATTGAGCTCGAGTAATTGATTGAAATAATTGAGAAAATTAAATTGAGTTTAGTTGATCGCAAAAATGTCATGAGAATAAGTAACATGAATTCAGAGGTTACCAAGCGATGTTAATAATTGGACACTTAATGATTAATTTTCAATAGCATTAAATGCATGAATATTTGAGTTCATTGAGTTCTAATATTATTGATCACTTATTTTAATTTAATTGAATGAGATCGTAATAAATTACACTGAATTGAATTTATTTGCTGAACACATGGTGGCATGCTTGCAGAGACTACTGAGTGAGAATTATTTTTCAGTTAATTAAAATATTGAGCATAATGATAATTAAATAATTATAATATTGAATCAGTAACGATCTCAACCCCTTCCAGAGTTGTTAAAACCTGAGTTGCCCTGCTGACGAGTTTCCCCGTTACTAACCAGCAGGCCCAGAGTGTGGGAGCATAACTGACTGACTCCCGAAAAATTATTTTGTATTTATCCATAGTTATCTTTTAATTATTATAAAAATTATTATATATTCATACACAATTATATTTTAGTTATTGAAGTACATATGTATATTCATATGTATGTATGTATATATTTATATATATATGTCTGTACATGTATATATATGTATATATAGATATATATATATAATTATTATTATTATTAACGCATATACATTTGGACATTATTATATATCTTATACATGACCAAGTTCGATGGTGAATCAAAGGTGAGGTACTGACGTCAGCAGAAAAGGAATTATTGCTTAAATAAATTAAGATACTAAGAAATTCTAAAAGTTTAAATAATTCAAAACGATAAACTCAGCATCTTCACTCGGTAACGTTATCAAAGACGTGTAATATTACTGTCGCCATATTCCATCTTCGGTCCACCGGATGGAACCTGATTAGGAATTGTTAATATAAATGAACGTCGCAGATCAACGGGAGACACTCACTCTTTAGTCAGTAAGTCCCGGAATTTCTCTGCGCATAATTATACAACTCTTCCATTGACCTCCGTCGTTAACACAAATAAATATTTCTGATTATCAAAATTAAAATTACCATTGGAATAATTTAGTAGATTTAACGGTTAATTTAAATAAAGTGAATGAAAGAATTTCATAGCATTTTAGTTGGTCCAGAAATTCATTTGTGATTAGTTTGATTTTAATAGTTGATTGATCAACTATTAAAATTAAAATTCAACTATTAAAAAAGAAAAATTCAACTGTGTTGAATTGATTAGCTATATTCTAAATCCAATATTCAATAAAATATATAACGTATACCGTGCTCGAATTCCGTGACGGAGACGCGGAACAGTCTAATATATTGTATGAGGTCGCCCACGCGTAATTAATAAATAATAATAAATCATAATAAATGATATTAAATGACGACAAATGCCGAGATCAAATCAAAATAAAATAATAATTTTATTCAATGATTAAATTATAAAGATTAAACAATTAGTGTGCCTGGACCAGCTCCTCAGGCTGGGTTAGTGCACGCAGGCGCCAGACCGTTTATCCAAAACGGACAAAAATCATTCAGGGGGAATTTTCGAGGGAAAATCCGAGCAAGCGATCAGAGACGAAGCGGATAAACACTCGAGTGACACAATAGAAATTAAATAAATAATAGAAAAATCGTAAATAAACAATAGATAATTACATATAAATAATAAATAAGATCAGGAAAAAAATGAGATAAACACAGTAGGAAAAGATCCAGAGGAAAATAAATATTATATTTTCCCCGACAGCTGTTGGTTTCCGAGTTTTAATAATATAACGATAGTAAAATAATGATTTTATACAATATTCAGTTTTGTTTAAATTAATAACAATAATAATACCTGGTAATTACCAAAAAGAAATACAATTAGAAATTGTTATAAATTTCCACCGCTGGGGGTAATTTTTGTTACACAATAATCGCAATAAATAATAATATGATTAAAGAAAATTATTTATACTCAATTTAATAAAAACTAATAAAATTTAATTTAATCGATACTATTATTGTTAATATTAAATAAAGGAATTAATTATTCCAGTGGAAACTTTCTAAATCATGAATGCTAACAATAGTTTTATTTTTATTCTACTTAGTCTCTCAACACCTGTGAGAGAGAGAAAGATACGGAATTTTTAATTCTCACTCACACTCAAAATAATAAATTCGTCGCTGTTAAAATAATTTATGATTTGACAATAAAAAAATTGCAATACTAATTTGACCTCTGGGGTGATAAATCAAAAAAAAAAAAAATAAAAAATAAAGTTACTTAATTACTTTAAATAATAATAAATATAAATAATAACGCTTAATATTCTTACAAATAGTTTGAGTGAAAATAAAAATAATTTTAATACTTTGGGAATTTTTCACCCAAGTGATGATGTCAGTACTTGAGGAATTTACTCAAGTACTGCATGAGCTCTATAGATATATATATCTATAGGTATATATATAGGTTTACCGGCAACGTTTAATGACGTTGTATCGGTTTTATATATATATATATAGATATTTTCAGCAATATAAAAAAAAGAAATATCCGACACTAATTATTTATAATTATTTATATCGTGTATCATTCAGTAATAATAATATATAAATTAATTATACTCTCCGCGGCGACCAACAACTACTGGGGGAGGTTATCTCGTGAAAAATACTATTCGGCCGAAGAAATTCAAAGTACTTACTCAAAAATCTCCAGTACATAAAATTCCCAATTGACAAAATCCAACTGGCTTCAATAATCTACCCAGTGATTAACAACGATAGCAGCTTTAATTATTAATAATATGCAAGCAACAAAACGTATACAAAACGTATCGACAATTATAACAATCCCAGATGCGTCCGTTCACTTTGATACCCCGTATCTTTCTGACTCAATTACCCTATCCTCCACCTGTTGGTCGCTTACGTGGCGCAATAATCGCCATAATTTACTATTATGATTATTTTTCTCTAGCCCTGGGCCTAGTTTTAAATTAAAAATATAAATTATAAAAGTAATTTCCGAAAACCTGGATGATACATAAATAATTAATTAAATATATGAACTATTTATTCATACCATACTTATATTTTTAACTTAACTGATAAATTAAATAATAATTATTTTAAATCAGGGTATTGATGTCGATGTTACAGGTCAAGCATTGGTTTTTCCCCTACCCAGCGGTCAATATTTTTCCGAACATCAAATACCCGGATGACAAGTTTAATAAAAATGAAATATTAACAATAGTTGGGGCATAATGTCACGCTAGATTATGCATCCCCAATGTCCCAAGATCCTAAATCAAAACTTAAAATTAACGAAAGTCAATTGTTTATAATTTTAAATTATAAGATAAAATAAGTCCACACACGTGCTCATACACACCCTGCGCGCATGCGCTAGTTTGTGAACCGACTGCTGTCTCTCAACCGGCGGAATAGCGGAATGCCCGCGTAATGATTCGAATTCAAACTTATAATTAAAATATTTAAGCTTACAACTAATTAAAAATTAAATTAATTTGAATCGTTACGTGAAAAATAACTGTAAATCAATTATTAAAACAAAATATATTTTTCCAAATAAGGGGATTATTAGTGTCAACCACCTAGTGCCTGTTACCAAAATTTTTGTGTCAAAAATTAAACTGTAAAGATTTCCTAAATAAATTTTAAATAAATAAAATATATTGTGACCGTGAAAATCTCTTGTGTAGTGAATTTTATTCTTAAAATATAAACAAATTAAAGTCTTATGAATAAAATTAGATAAGTTAGTTTAACGGGACGTCCGATCAACGATACGGTGGTGGCTATCAGTGGAACCGGTGAACTTCCAAAAGATTTTTATTGCCAGAAGTTGTGCTTTATTCAGGCACACTATCACTCAAATTTCCCCAAAATCAGGATTGTGTGCTTTACCTAGCACCAGTCCTTGGGTAAGTTTCTGTGAATGGTAAAAAAATCTCGTCGGTCGGGTTTACGGTTCCAACTCCGGAAAATTCACTCTGATTACGTGAACGGGCGAATCTACCACCGTCCGTCAATTGAGACTCGGTAATGGGAATCAGACGACCTCTCAATACCCGGCCAGTCTTCTAATTCAATCTTTTTGGGCCAAGCGGATCCTTCGAAACTCAGGAAACCACGTGTCATTTCCAACGACCCAGCACCCGAGGGATTATACGAGCAATTTAAGGCCCGACAAATTCAATTGCCGGAAAATCGACACGGGGTTCAGACCCCTTTCTAGGGTCTGGTAGACCAATTAGAGGAGTGGATAACAGGAATTCCAATAATTCAGCTAGATTAAAGGTAAGTGAGTAACTAGAATAGACAAACCCCGGGATCTGTTAATATCCGAAACAAAGTGAAAGAAAGAAAGGGCGAATATTCTGGTGCCTAAAAGTATATAGATAATTATATTTATATGTAGTTTGATGAGTGCTTGATTTAATTAAATTATTTCTCTGGATTAGCTCTTGATGAGTACAAAATGATACGATTAACTATAACACGTGTTATCACTTGAATGTATATATGCGAAATATAATGGTGGCCGTCTTCTCGACTCGAGGCAGGAAACGAAGACGCGCATGAGCCGCACTGCACATGACTAAGTTCAAATTTTACAGCCACGAAGCTTCAGTAGGTGCTGCCTCTATCTGCCGAAAGTGCAACTATATTTGAATTTTAATATAATGCAATTACGCAACATTCATAAATTTATCAATATGTTGAAACAACATTAAAAGATGAATTAATTCTTCAAAAACAGGACTTTGGCACATACTACCTGTGATAAGTTTAATATTTTTGTTGTTTTTTATTTGATTAATTTTATCATCTAAATTATTTTATTTTCATAAATGAAATTACTTAAATTTTAAGTTAAGTAAGTCACTAATAAATGTTAGTGCTAGTAATAATTAATTTAAACGTTTAAAATTGATAAAAGTGAAGTATATTTTTAACTCCTCGATAAGAAAATCGACGATTTTCAAAAAATTCGGGAAGTTATTGGTTTCACCACGATTTTCAAAAATCGGGTTTTCATTATATGTCGACATTTGAAGGTGCAAGGATGTTATTCAGACATGTATGTATGTGTGTGTGTGTGTGTTTTCGTCCGTGTGTGTGTGGATGTAAACCTCTCATATCTTTTTAATGAATAAACCGATTTAGATGGTTCTTTCGGCATTCGAAAGATTTCTTCTGAACTTAGATTTTCAGAAAATTTTAGATTATTTAGTCAAATAGACTCTAAGATATTTAAGAATTATGAAAAAAAAATAATTTTTTTATCGTATGTTTTGGATATTTCGAAAACTGTCTGATCGATCAATTCCAAAATCTAATCAGCTCTAGAACTCGATAAAAGCTTTTGATTGCCACCAAGAATGTCTCAATCGGATAATCTGTTCGAAAGATATCGTCGACGAAAGAAAAAGTAGAAAACGGTTTTTTGCGAATATCGTCGAAATGACTAAACCAATCATTTACAAAATTTTGTTAGCTGTAGACTTCAATAAAACGCGCCGATTGCCGCCCCAAACGTCCCAATCAGATAATCCTTTCGGGAGATATCGTCAACGGAATAATAAATGTAAAATCTATATCTGCTTTTTTCATTGAATAACATCACAATTACTGAACAACTTTACTCAAAACTAATATGTTCTTCTTTATGTAAGTCATTGGAAGTGACTGCTTAAAAATCGTCATGATCGCTCGTATCACGATATATTTACAACGTATCACGGAAATACTTATTTTTAAGCGAATTATCGAACATAACTGTGAATTAATCTATAAAAAACACTGATAGATTAATTATTTTGGATTCTAAATTTTTAAACTTTAACATAAAACGTAACTCTTTTAAGCTTGAAAATCTCATAAAAAAATGAAGAAAAGTATTTTCAAGCTCTTTGAGCTCGAAAATGTATTTATTCTGGTGTTTTCGAGCTCTTAGGGCGGGAAGTTTTGGGGCTGGTCCGCAGGGCCAACAGATGCTCAGATTTTTATTTTTTTTTTTTTTTCAGAGAAATGTATATGCTATCGGCCTAGCCGTATTTTGAGCTCGAAGAGCTCTAAAATCTACTAATTATATTGTTTTCGAGTTTTCCAAGCTCGGAAGTAGCGGGAAGTTTTGGGGCTGGCCCGTAGGCTCAACTGATAGATAGATTTTTATTTTGGTTTGGTTACTAATTGTTTATCTGTTTGTTTAGATAATATGCCTCTAATTTTCTTATTAATCAAGAGTTTGATTGTTTTTCTAAACATTCAATTAAAAAAAAATAAATAAAACAATAATAGTCAAAGTTAAATATTAATAATGATAATAAAAGTGTATTTTTTTTAAAAAGCAATTCGTTAATATAAGAAGATAAATAACGATCAGTTATAAATATCACTTAACGCTGTAAAAATTATAATGAAGATAAAATAATATTAATAAACATTCTTATTATTGAAAATAATTATAATTGATAATTTAATGTTATAAATGTATTAAAAAAACACTTTAAAATTCTTGATTTTAAAAACTTTTCTAAACATATTTATATGAAATTTCATTTTATAATAGTTTTTGGTCATCTGTATAATAACTGAGTCTACTTTTTACAATAAGTATCATCTGTCGATAACAAAGAAATCGACTTTGAGCTTACGAAACCTGTCCAATCGGTTTGTCTTGTCATCAATTTTTCCGGTTAACGAAAAATTAAGCTATCGAACTTTTGGATTATGGGAAATTTGAGTAATTGGAAGTGTTGGTAATTAAAATTACTGATGATCGGGATTTTTAGTGATTGAAAATTTGGGTCATCGGGATTATTAGTAATTGGCAATTCAGGTAATAGAGATCTGGGTTATTGTAATATGTCCTATCGTTACTCTTCCAATTGAAATCAGTTCAATAGACATCGACCCCATTTGTTTGATTTGAACGTGTACTTGGCGCGAGATACTACCGGGTCTCCTGATTATGCTTATTTTTCAACTATATTCGTGTTATATATATATATATATATATATATATATATATATATATATATATATGTATATATATATGTACATTTATACATATCCATATACTAACACTACAGCTAATTTGGCTACAAGTAAACGAAAATCTTTGGTTTGATTTTGACGTCAAATTGACTACAAAAAGTTGATCAATAATTAGCCAACGTGAAATTTCTGTTAATTTGCAAACAAATTTTTTCATCAATACATGATATTATGCGGAATTCTTATAAATGTGAAAACTACTTTACTATGAAAAGAAAAGTCCCACCAAAAACGGATTTTCCATCATAAGGTCGTGCCAAGTACACGTTCAACATTTATTCCTCACTGCATAAAACATAAATTTTTTGCAAAAAATACTGAGATCAAAAACCGAAAACACTAAGTAAATGGGATACTGGGAAGATAAAAAAATGTGTTATTTTTATATATAAAAATTAAAAAAAAAGGTTATTTGAATGTCTTTGGTGTGCGCTAACACAAAAAATATGTATTCTTTAGCGACGTCATACCTTTTAATCATTTCACATTTAGAGAGTATTATGAATAGATTTTGGTTCAATTAGCTTTAATAGTGCACACCAATTACATTCAAATAACTTTTTTTTTATTTGAAAAAAATGATGTTTTATGCAGTAAAGGATAAAAGTTATAAGTGTACTTTGCTCGACCTTATAACTGAGAATCTGTTTTTGGAATCTACTGCGATTTCGTCCAAAGACAATTCGTTCCCGCCACATCTAATCCCCTGACAATTCATACCTGTGACAGTTCATCCTTTGACAACTCATCCCCGACAATTTATCTCTTTATTTTAATATTCCGAATAGAAATTTCAAATATTTCAAAAATCTATTCATAATATAAAGAGCATAATTTTTTTCATTTTTAACATGAACAAAAAAATCGGAGGAAAAAAATATAGTATTCGTAGATACGATTACGTGTATTTTATGTATGTGTGTTACTGCAGAAATGTAGACACAAAAATAAGTGCGAAAAATAGCACCTTTTTTTTTACGAATTTGGTGAGTGTGCAATTACGAAAAAAACCAACACATAGAAAGATCAGAAACATAGCGCCCATTTTTCACGAATTTTGTGTGCGTGCATTAAAAAAAATTGACCGGCACATAAAAAGGTGTAAAACAAAGCGCCCTTTTTTCATGAATTTTGTGTGTACAATTACAAAAATATACCTATACATAGAAAAATGTGAAAAATTTCAGTAGGCCCCTGGACACTTTTATTGAGATGCTCTTTTTCCACCGAGAAAAAAAAAAAAAAAGTGTGATTTTTTTCCCTTTTCTTTTTTTTTTCTTAATTGAATTTTATTTAAAATTTTTCAAATTCCTATTCGTATTATTAAAATTAAGAGATAAATTGTTGAAAATGAGTTCTCAAAGGATGAACTGTCGCACGTATGAATTATCGAGGATAAATGGTCTTAGGACGAATAATCGTCGGACTTTTTAGTAGATTTCATAAAAATCTAACTATTGTATTTGTTCTCATGATCGAATTTTAAAAAAATTTTGCTCCCTCTGAACTCAGCTGGACGAGCTGAATCAGGAATTACATTTGGTTCAAAAGTTTATATATGTATTTATATATATACAATATAACGCGCCGTTCTCCAACGATAGCGTACACAATTCTACACCGATGTTAATCAATTTAGTATACTTATTCTATAAACGATTACCTTGGATGAGTTCGAAGATGAGCCGTTTTTGCCATTAAGTTTATGGTTAATTGAAATTCTGTAAAATTAAAAAAAAAAATTTGTTCGCCGATTCAACCAGATGTAACTTTTAAGCGAAAAGAGATTGCTTATTCTTGTTTTTTCTATCTGAAAGCTCGCTCAATTGCCTTTCAATTTCACTATGCAGCTTATCGATTTGACGACATTTTGTAATATATAAATCGTTTCAAAAATTAACAGAATATTATAAAAACTAATTTTATGCAGGTTGTCACTTATTATCACCATATTTTCAAACCGATCGCTTTGAAACTTGGTATACGTATTCTGGGGGTGACTGCCTTGATCGAGTTGGAAAATGAGCTCAATCGGTCGATTAGTTTAGAAGTTATTGCATTCCAAAATTTTCCAAATGTCAAAAATTCATATGTTTACCTCTCTTTCCTTCGATATTTTTTAAATGTTATAACTTATCGACTTTCTATAAAATTGTTCTGAAAGCTCTTTAAATAAGCTTTAATTGTCATGCCTATATATGTGTCCAGACCAATGAAATTTCTTATCTTACCACTCATTAAATGAAATTTTGCTATTGCATTGGTTCTCCTACTTTACATAGATTCCATAGAACCTTATCTACTGTATTCATTAGTAAATTTATAAAACTGATCGAATTCATATTATTGCTGTGTAACACTCATAAAATCAAAATATCTCAATTCAAGTGTATAAATTCAATTTTGTTTTTTTGACAGTGGCCGCATGGAAAAATATATATGTGAAAATTATATGCAACATATATGTGACATATATAACATATATGTGCGCAAAAAAAATTATGTCAACTAAATTTTCAGATAAATGTATGCATAGATGAAAACATAAATACTTACATAAAATTCGAAATATATAATACATATTAGACTGTTTCAAATTAGGAGACTATTTTTTTTTTTTTTTAAGAACATTGAAAAATCGAAAGGGTATCTTAAAATATGATGACAGTTAAAATTTGAGCTCTCAATATTAATATTTAGAGGTGGCTATTGATAATTTTTGGTTTTTCATTTAGTAACATGGTAAAAAATACATAACTTCTGAAAAAATCAAGATACAAAAAATCTCTATGCGAACATTTTGTAGCAAATTTACTGATCTACAAAAAAAGTTTTTTTATGAATTTTGCATAAATTCAACCATTCACAAGATATCCGACGTCAAAGTTTGATAAGATTCAAAGAACTTGTTTTTGCTCGTTCTGAATTTTATACCATGTCAACTAATGAGACTTCAGGAATTCTCAATACAGTTTTTTGTAGGAAATTGAACGCTCTACAAAAAAAGTCTCCTAACATTTTTCGATAAATCCATCTGTTTAAAAGATATTGGAGCTTGAAGTCAAGTTAGAGTAAATTTCGAGATCTTTTTACTTTTCCGGCGAAACTATCGGACTAATCATAAAATGTCATGGAATTTTTCATGTAGACAATTTTATTTTCTACAAATTATCTTGGATAAATTTTTTTTAAATTCTGCATTCTATTATAGTTATTTCCATTTTAATGCCAAGTTCTTAAAATCGATCAGAACACTGTTTTTTTAGGAGCTTAGCATTAAAATGGAAATAACTAGAATAGAATGCAGAATTGAAAAAAAATTTGTCAGAGATAATTTGTAGAAAATCAAATTGTCTACGAAAAAAATTTTATGACATTTCATGATTAGTCCGATAGTTTCGCCGAAAAAGTAAAAAGATCTCGAAATTTACTCTAACTTGACTTCAAGCTCTAATATCTTTTAAACAGATGGATTTATCGAAAAATGTTAGGAGATTTTTTTTGTAGAGCGTTCAATTTCCTACGAAAAGCTGTATTGAGAATTTCTGAAGTCTCATTAGTTGACATGGTATAAAATTCAGAACGAGCAAAAACAAGTTCTTTGAATCTTATCAAACTTTGACGTCGGATATCTTGTGAATGGTTGAATTTAAGCAAAATCAATAAAAAACTTTTTTTGTAGATCAGTAAATTTGCGACAAAATGTTTGCATAGAGATTTTTTGTATCTTGATTTTTTCAGAAGTTATGTATTTTTTACCATGTTATTAAATGAAAAACCGAAAATTATCAATAGCCACCTCTAAATATTAATATTGAAAGCTCAAATTTTAACTGTCATCATATTTTAAGATACCCTTTCGATTTTTCGATGTTCATCAAAAAAAAAAAAATAATTCCCTAATTTGAAACAGTCTAATACATATATTATAAATAGATGCTATATAAATGGAGAAATATATGAGGCTATATAAGTAGACATATATGTAGATATATATGTAGAAATATCGAGAAATATATGTTGACATATATTTGAAATTTAATTATGAATTAAGGAAAAATTTTTAATAATATTCTACTATACGTATACAAATATTTAACAGACGTATGTCTGACGAAAAGCATATATATAAATAATTTCACAAATGCTGCTGGGTAATAGATTGCGTGACTTAATTGATATAAGCGAATTGAACTCTGTTTGGCACAAGGCCTGGTAGCTCAACTGCAGAGTACTCGCGTGAGAACGAAATGGTCTGGGTTCGATTCCAAGCTCGGGCAAACCAAATTATTGTTCTTCAATGATTAATAAGCCCTACACTGAGGAATTCTTTCTGATTGAAATTCCCAAACCGTTTCCTGTACCAATTTCCATAAAAAAAAAAAAATTTCGATTCTTGTCGACTAAAAAATTATTTTTGTGAATATTTATTTTATATATATATATATATATATATATATATATATATATATGTATATATATATATATATATATATGTGTATATAAGTACATATATGCATTCCTATATGTTGACATATATGTAGAAATTTATGTAGACATATATGTGTGCATAGATGTAGACATATATGTGTGCATAGATGTAGACATATATGTCTGCATGTATGTGGACATATATGGTTGTATATATATGCACTTATATGTATGCATATATGTCTTTTATATTCTTATATAAATGACTAAATATAATTATGTATATACGTAGGTATATATTTTACAATTATCGAAATATATATTTTTTTATATAACTTAAACTATATTTTGGCGCAAAAAAAAAATATGTCGAAATATATATTTTATATAAGGAACATATATTTTTATACATGTGACATATATATACATATATTTTCCACATATATATATATATATATATATATATTTCCATGCGGGTGTTTATGACTGATTTATAGTATGGCACTTAAATCTATCATAATTGAAGTTTCAACTCAAATTATTTCATTTAATTTTGATTAGCTATTAATCCTATAGTAAAAAACACAGAATACATTTTCGTAGATAATTCTCTTTAACTTCAATTTTCTTTATTCAACTTACCATTCTGATAATTTTCTTAATTTTCTTATTTTTTCTGTTTTATAACTTTAAGAATTTCGGAGTGTCAAAAAAAAAATTTATTTTGTAATTTGTTTTGTGTCAAATAATGAGAAATCTACTTCCATTTCGGCTGCCGAATGGCTTTTTTTTGTAGGATACATATGTGTGCTATCTTATAAGTTTACATCTGATTATAAATATATGTTCAACATATATTCATTAGCTTATAAACTTACATATATAATTAATGTATATAATGAATTGTAAATATGGTATACAGCTTCCATATCGGTATAGACATAAAAAAATATATATCTTCTTTGGCCACTTGTATGGTCCAATAGTTATATATTTTTAGGTAGAGTTTTTTTTAAAATCTAACTATTGTATTTGTCCTCATGGTCCATTTTACAAGGGATTTCGTCATAAACTATCATAATTAGTTGAGTAGAGTTCAAAAATACCACTTGTTGAAAAATTTATATATGTATATATATATATATATATATATATATATATATATATATATATATATATATATATATATAAATTTATGTAATAGAACCGACTTTTGAGGACACGATTGCGTCTATAATTCTTATCCGATCTCAATGAAATTTCCTACACTTATTCTATGTGTGATTACCACGGTTAAGTTCGAAGATGGGCTGATTCGGTCGATTAGTTTAGAAGTTATGGCTGTCTGAAATTTCAACGAATTTTCGAAAAAAATCAATTTTCAATCACTTTCAAGTCTATATAACTTTAAAACTACAACTCATAGATAATTTCTGCAAAAATTATTTTAAAGCGTGACTAATAAGCTTTAATTTATGACCTCAAACTTTATATTTTGACCATATCTTCCAATAATTTCATAGCTTTGAAAATTTTAATGGAATCAAAAAATGTTGAAAATATGGTTTTCAGTCCACAGAACTTATGCTTGTTCCATTATAATCCAGTTTTGTCAGTTGTATTTTATTGTGCACAAATTAACCTGTAAATTTCACTGCTATGTTACGTCCTGGTTGATGATTTGGCGCTGGCGTAGTTGAGCGGTTGATTTAAAATAGACGTAATGAAAACTTACATATAATTATAAATAATAATTTGTATAGGTTGAACAGCCACCATTTGGTGGTTGAAATAAACTGGTTGTTTGGATATAATATATTATTTTATATATATCTGAATCCGATTTATTCAATTGTAAAAGAATAGCTATGAATAATATATAGATATACAATTTAATCAATTTATAAATTTGTTTACGTACTCTTAACAATAACTTCAAAAGGGTTAGAACGAAGTTGAGTTTTTAATATTGAGCCTGACTGCTCTCTATGATTTTATGTTTCAGACTAACTTCTCTAGATCGAGAAAAACTCGAGTAACTCTTATCAATACGAGGCGCTTGGGCATCAGGCCCGCGCATCGTTCGATATAGAGGGGTGGATCGAGATAAGCAATATTCTCGAATGATCCACTCTCCGTTCTCACGGTTTCTCCGTTTTTGTTATTAACAAATGAGTCACTTATCTATTAACAAAAGTTATCTTAGAACAAAATAGGTATTTGTGCAGCTGCACGTCTCGAGGATTTACTCGAGGCGTCAGCGCTTATTTGTACATAACAAATATTAAGAGAAAAATAACTTAATCAATATGTTTTAAATATTCTAAATAATATTATACTATTTTATTTTCTATTATTTTATTATATTATATTATTATATAATATAATATTATTATATAATATTATGTCCTATTATATAGAGTGACTTATTAATTATGCCACTTGCTAAATTATCAATATACATCTTAATTAATTAGTTAGTTAGGTCTCAGATCGGTCTCTAAATAATTAGTATTTAAAAATAGTCAGAGACATCTGACGAGCAGGCTGGGACGTAACAGCTATTTTATATTTTAGAAGTATTTCTTTTATTACTTATAATGTATCAAATGTACCCCTACTCCCAATGATTATCACTTGCCTTGTCATTACGATAGCACCCACAGTTCTTATCGGATCTTGATGAAATTTTTTACACTTATTCTATAGGCGATTACCTTGATCAGGTTCGAAGATGGGCTAAATCCCTCAAATAGTTTTGAAATTATGGCTGTTTGAAATTTTCATGATTTTTCGTAAAAATCAGTTTTTAATCAACGCTAAAGCTCATATAACTTCCAAACTAATATTTATACACAAATTCCGTGAAAAGTATCTAAAAGCTTGACTAATAATCTCGCATTAATGACCTTAAGCTTTATGTTTTGACTATTTCTTCCAATAATTTGATACCCTTGAACTTTTTAATGAAATCAAAAATTTTGAAAATATGGTTTTCATTCCACATAACTTATGAATTTCCCATTATAATACAATTTTGTCACGTGTATTTTATTTTAAACAAAATAACCTGTTAATTTCACAGCTATTTTATATTTTTAAAGTATTATCATTATTTTAACTGGGCTTGTCATGGTAACAGCGATTACAATTATGATCTCATACCAATTGAATTTTCAATACTTTATTTATGTGATGGTTAGTTTGGTACATTACCTGTATAATGTTATGTTAAATCAACTATCTGAAGTTCTCTATCAATAATAATCGTTGTTATTTTTTTTTACCCTCACTCCTAGAAAACGAGTCTAATTTCATATCATGACTATACACTAACAAGATATGTATGTATAAAACTATTTTTTTATATCAATTAATTGAAAAATCTACCTTCCATTTCGGCTGCCGAATGGCCTTTTTAGGTAGATTTTTTTAAAAATCTAACTATTGTATTTGTCCTCATGGTCGATTTTACAAGGGATTTCGTCATAAACTATCATAATTAGTTGAGTAGAGTTCAAAAATACCACTCGTTGAAAAATTTATATATGTATGTATATGTATATATATATATATATATATATATATTTATGTAATAGAACCGACTTTTGAGGACACGATTGCGTCTACAATTCTTATTCGATTATGGCTGTCTGAAATTTCAACGATTTTTCGAAAAAATCAATTTTTAATCACTTTCAAGTCCATATAACTTTAAAACTACAACTCATAGATAATTTCTCCAAAAAGTATTTTGAAGTGTGACTAATAAGCTTTAATTTATGACCTCAAACTTTACATTTTGACCATTTATTCCAATAATTTCATAGCCTTGAAAATTTTAATGGAATCAAAAAATGTTGAAAATATGGTTTTCATTCCACATAACTTATGCTTGTCTTATTATAATCCAGTTTCGTCAGTTGTATTCCATTATGCACAAAATAACCTGTAAATTTCACTGCTATTTTATATATTAAAAGTATTTCTTTTATTACTTATGGTGTATCAAACGTACCTCTACTCTCCATGATTATCACTTGCCTTGTCATTACGATAGCACCCACAGTTCTTATCGGATCTTGATGAAATTTTTTACACTTATTCTATAGGCGATTACCTTGATCAGGTTCGAAGATGGGCTGAATCCCTCGAATAGTTTCGAAATTATGGCTGTTTGAAATTTTCATGATTTTTCGTAAAAATCAGTTTTTAATCAACGCTAAAGCTCATATAACTTCAAAACTAACATTCATAGACAATTTCCGTAAAAAGTATCTGAAAGCTTGTCTAATAATCTTTAATTTATGACCTTAAGCTCCATGTTTTGACCTTTTCTTCCTATAATTTGATAGCCTTGAAAATTTTAATGGAATCAAACAATGTTAAAAATATGGTTTTCATACCTCATAACTTATGCATTTCCTATTGTAATACAATTTTGTGACGTGTATTTTATTGTGAACAAAATAACCTGTAAATTTCACAGCTATTTTACATTTTAAATAAAAGTATTACTGTTATTTTAACTGGACTTGTCATGGTAACAGCGATTACAGTTATGATCTCATACTAATTAAATTTTCAATACTCTATTAATGTGATCGTTAGTTTGGTACATTACCTATATAATGTCATGTCAAATCAACTATCTGAAGTTCTCTATCAATAATAATCGTTGTCTTTTTTCACCCTCACTCCTAGAAAACTAGTCTAATTTCATATTATGACTATACACTAACAAGATATGTATGTATAAAACTATTTTTTTATATCAATTGATTGAAAAATCTACCTTCCATTTCGGCTGCCGAATGGCCTTTTTTTCGAATATGGACGTTCTAATTAGTAAATTGTCTAACTTAATGTTTTTTAGTAGGCGATTCTGTGCAATTTTCAGATAGTAATAGTCAGAAAAAATATTATTCGAGTACCCTAGACAAAAATATTATAGATATACGAGATATGGAATTAATTTTTAGATGAAAAAAAATTTTTTAAATTACTTTTTTTTACATAAATGGAGGATTTTCTGAACTAGAGTTAGATAATTTGCTAATTAGAACGTCGATATATTCATCATATCTAGTATTTTCATGCGGATAAAAATAAAATATAATTTCGATATAGTTTAATTTTTTTATTGCACGATTTGGAAGGTTTTTTCGATGATTACGCAAGTCTTATTCATATTTTCTTGCAACTATGTCTAAAATACCTTACGTCTACTTACGTCTTTAAAAATTGAATTTATGTTTTCAACGTCTAGTACGTTCAATCTATAATTTCAATTTTGACTAGGGATGATCTATAGTTATATACATTCATACAATTTTTTTTTCTAAACAATAGTTACTTTTATTAAAAAAATAAAAAATTTATTTCAGATTATGGTTAGAGCGATAAGTGATAATAATCATCCCAGTGACAGTGAAGAATCAGCAAATTCCATCCATAATACTAACGATGTATTCATTGGAAAAGTTGTGCTAGGAAACGGTGTTCGCGGAAGTACCGAAAGGCTTCATTGGCTTTCTGTTCTTCACAATCCCCGAAAACTAGTAACTGAATGGCATGCCCTTAAATAAATTATTTACTTACTGCAGTTATTAATCGCTACATAAAAACGAAGACAATAAACTTAATAGAAACAAAATTAAAAAATAAAATTTTATGGATCATTTAATGTTCCTGTTGTAAGCACATTTATTAAAGGTAAAATAAATTTTTCAAAAATTTTTGGACAATAATACATTGAAAATGCTCATGTCAAAAAAAAAGGTAAGTTTTTTTGTATTAAAATCTTACCGATAATTGAAGAAGTCGGCAGTGTCTTGCGTTAAGTACACGTTTCAACATACGTACATGTAAAGTGTACACATAGTGAGTAAGGCATAAAACCGCCTTCGTCATTATCATTTTATTACACAGAAATTTAATGTGACGAAAAATTATTCTAAATCCAGGATAATTTTGAGATTCTGTGTATAATTTTCGCATTAATTTATTACACCACACAAAAACCACCCTGTAACTTTCATTATTACGAATTTGCTTGAAGAAAGGCTATTTCGGATATTTACCTACCAGTAGTTTAAATTGTAGTTCAGATATAGATGATTTGAGTTTCAATAGAGAAAAAATTGTTATTATAAAACTATGTTAGAAATTACTAACCGTACCCAACAACAATTAAAATATTGAGATGCTGGCATGGACTAGTAGTCAGAGAGCTAGTAACGCACGTTTCATGAAGTGTTTGATGCACCTTGAAATTTTTTATTTTAAAATTGATTGGATCGAAAAGCAGATATACCTGTGTTGGCTCGACCCACCCCAGGACATCAGGTCGTACGCATCCTAGAAAGGTGAAATAAAATATGACTCAAAAAAGTGCCTGATTCAGTGGCCAACAACCAGTAATTGAGAGTTTAGGTAATTTTAAAAATACAACTATTTGGGCAGACACTTCTGAGGGGGTTTATATTTAATAGATCCACCCCAAAGTTAATTTTTTTTAAATACCATTTGGAGTGTTTGATTCATGTTGGAATCTTAAGAGTCTCTTAGTTAAATATAAAGAAAATCAATTACGAAAAGCCAGACACTTTTTCCGGGGTTTAATTGCTGGCAAACATGAAAATAAATCTTATTTACAATAGAAAGCGATAGGCTGCGCGTGGCGGTAGATGTGAGTGAGAGCGCCGAACACCGCTGTTGCTATGGTCTTCCTCCACGCTCCCATTGGCTGTTGGTCACGTGTCTTAGTACCGCTGTACATTTAAAATTCATATTTTAAAGTAGAATTCATTAATATAATTAGAATATATGTGAAATATACGCACATATATTTCCCGTATATTTTACATATAAAATATATATATTTCAAATACATAACTTTTGGCCATTTTTCGTATATAAAAAATACATTTTTAATATAGTCAAAATGTATATCACATATAATTTTTAACTTCCCACTAAGAAAATTGCAAATTTAAAAAAATTCGGGAAGTTATTAGTTTCAGTCCGATTTTCGAAAATCAAATTTCTAAGAGATCTTGGTGTTTTGAGGTTCTAGAAAGCTATTCTGACTAATTTCAAGATGATCTCCGAGTGTATGTATGTATGTATGTAAATATCTATAAATTTTAAACAAATGAACCAGTTGCGATCGTCAAGGTGTCATTCGACGCAGCTTGTCAATATCTAAAAGCTGAAAAAGTCATTGAGCTTGATCGGTAGGCCTCGTTCAGAAATACTCCAAAAATAAACTTTTTTCAAAAATGTTTTTTTTAGATAACTTGAAATAAGCTCAATAGATTGATTCCGAAATGAACTGGACTTAGAAGCTTCATAAACCGCGTCAAATGCTACCTCAACCATCAAAATCGGTCCATTCTTTCAAGAGAAACTGTTGTCGAAAGAATTAAAAAAAAAAAAATTTTTTTAGTATTTTCGAAATTTCTCAAAAATGACTCAATAAATCAATTTCAAAATGTAAAATCAGTAGTAGAACTCAATAAGAAGCGTCGATTGCTACCTTGACCATCTCAATCGGTTTATTCGTTCGAGAGATATCGTTTGAGAAAAAATCGGTCTGTCAGTTGACCCTGCCGGCCAGCCCCGAAACTTCCCGCAGTTTTCGAGCTCTTTGAGCTCAAGTACATTGTTGAGAATACATTTTCGAGCTCTTCGAGTTCGAAAATACTTTTGTATGTCTTTGTTTTCGAAAAATAAAATTTTTTTTCATTTTTTCTCCAACGATATCTCTCGAACGAATTTACCGATTGCAATGGTTAAGGAGCCAATCGACGCGTTTTATTAAGTTCTAGAGCTGATTAAATTTTAAAATTGATTTATCGAGTCGTTTTTGAGAAATTTCGAAAAATATAAAAAAAAGGTTTTGTTTTAATTCTTTCGTTAACGGTTTCTTTTGAACAAATGGACTGATTTTGATGGTTGAGGTGGCATTCGACGCGGCTTTCAAAGTTTTAGAGCTGATTATATTTTGGAATCAATCCATCGAGCGAATTAAAAGTTATTAAAAAAAAAACATTTTTGAAAAAAATTTATTTTTGAAATATCTCCGAACGTACCGTACCGATTAAGCTCAAATTTTTAGTGCTTATAGTATTTAAGAAGCTGCGTTAAATGACACCTTGACGATCAAAATCGGTTTATCCTTTCAAAAGTTACAGAATATTTACATACATACATACACTCGGACGGTGTGACGCGTTTTGGGCCCAAAACAAATCATATGCGACAATTCATTCCCTGAGAACTCATTCCCGACAATTCATTTCTCAATTCCAATACTTCTTATACAATTTTAGAAAATTTTTAAAAAATTCGTTAAAAAAAAAAAAAATAAATAAATAAATATTCAAATAAAAAATAAGAAAAAAGGTCCTGGGGCCTAGTGAAATTTTTCACATTTTTTATGTGTGGGTATATTTTTTTAATTGCACATACACAAAATTCGTGAAAAAAGGAGGCTATGGTTTACACCTTCTTATTTATAATATTACTAATTGATTATCATTTGATTATAATTGTTGATTTGTATAACTTTAAGGTGTTGATTTAATTTGAGTGTCAATTGTATTTTATTTTTTTGAGTTATTAGTTTTTTCATTAGTCATATATCACATAATTTGGGAATAATTGATGTTAAAAGATCTCTAACTTTATGATTATAGTCATGTTAATTTATTGATTAATGATAATTAATCGATATGAATTAATTATTGAAGATAAAAATATATTTTTTTATGTCAAACAAACTCGAATAGTTAGTAATAAATAATTTCAGATTATTATTTTATTTCACTTCATTTCGCCTGATTATTATTTTTTTTTTTTTTTAATAATTAATTCAACTTTTGAAAGTCGTGCTCCGTTATTCTAGATTATTTACAATTATAAGATTTTACAACCAGGTTGTAAAGTCGCGGGGTTTTAATGTCGTAGATTAATTGACATTAGATGAATTGTCGAGGATGAATTGTCGCGGGGATGAATTTTCCGGGATGAATTGTCGCGGATGATTTGTTTTGGGCCCAAAACGCAGTCAACCCACTCGGACATCATCTTGAATTCAGTCAGAATAGCTTCCTAAAACCTCAAAACGTCGACATCTGTTCAAATTTTGATTTTCGCAAGTCGGGGTGAAAGCAATAACTTCCCGAAATTTTTGAAAATCTTTGATTTTCTTAGCGGGAAGTTAAAAATGGTAAAAAACGTTTCATTTTGAAAACAAAGGCATACAAAAGTATTTTCGAGCTCGAAGAGAAGGGAAGTTTTGAGGCTTGCCCGCAGGGTTAACTGACAGACCAAGTTTTTCGTACGGTAACTGTATATGACAAAATGTCATCAACATATATGTGGGTTATATTCTCATTATATTTTCGTTATTTAGGAAGACCTTTGGTGTGTGTGTGTGTGTGTGTGTGTGTGTGTGTGTGTGTGTGAGGGGAGGGGGATTGGTGCACAGAAATAATGATTATAAAATCCAACTGGTTCAAGTTGGAGTACGTAGGGCTCTAGCTGTTAGATTATTCGATGATGGTTGGGATCAGATTTTTGTGGTGGGGGGGGGGGGGGGAAGAAAAATATTTGAGCGCTTCCATCATCGAACAATCTGATAGCTAGAGCCTTTGGTACTCTGGCCTGAACCAGTTGGATTTTTTAATCATTATTTTTGTGCTCCCCGCCCCTCACACACACACCAAAGACCTGCCTAAATAACGAAAATATATTTAAAAAATTTTGGAGAATCCAAAAGTACACGACTCATAATGCTTATTAATTATGAAATAATAAAATAAATTTAAAAGAAAATATACAACAGTCGAAATAAGACGATAATGCGCAGGTGCCCCTTGTAGGATAAATATACACAATACACTGAGAAAAAAAAAACTTTTTTCAAGTATATAAGTGATTGCATCCTACCGAGTAAATATTTGTTTAATCTTAGTAAAATGTCCTCCAATCAAGTATATTTTCTTAAAATAAGTATCGAAATTCTTTAATTAAGAAAATATTTCTCCGTTGAAGTACAAATTTACTATGATTAAGAATATTATTTGGTTGTATAGTACCGAGTAAATATTTTAACTTCCCGCTAAGAAAATTGCAAATTTTCAAAAATTCGGGAAGTTATTGGTTTCACCCCGATTTGTGAAAATCGAAATTCCAATAGATGTCGACGTTTTGAGGTTCTAGGAAGCTATTCTGACTAAATTCAAGATGATGTCCGAGTGTATGTATGTATGTATGTACGTATGTAAATATCTATAACTTTTGAACGGATGAACCGATTTTGATCGTCAAGGTATCATTCGACGCGGTTTGTCAATATCTCAAAGCTGAAAAGAAATTGAGCTTGCTCAGTAGGGGTCGTTCGGAGATATTCCAAAAATAAACTTTTTTCAAAAATGTTTTTTTCGGATAACTTTTTACGGGCTCGATGGATTGATTTCAAAATTAACTGGGCTCTGAAGCTTTATAAACCGCGTCGAATGCGACCTCAGCCATCAAAACCGGTTCTTTCGTTCAAGAGAAACCGTGAACGAAAGAATTAAAAAAAAATTTTTTTTTTAGTTTTTTTGAAATTTCAAAAACTACTCCATAAATAAATTTTAAAGTTTGATCACCTCTAGAACTCAATAAAACGCGTCGATTGCCACCTCAACCGTTGCAATCGGTGAATTCGTTCGAGAGATATCGTTGGAGAAACAATGGTAAAAAACGTTATTTTTAAAAAAAAAAGGCACTCAAAAGTATTTTCGAGCTCGAAAATGTATCCACAACGATTTTTCGAGCTTAAGGAGCTCGAAAACGGCGGGAAGTTTTGAGGCTTGCCCGCAGGGTCAACTGACAGACCGGTTTTTTTTTAAATGAAGTATTTATACTTGGGAAGGTTTTTTTTTTTCAGTGTATACATAGATAAGCAGTCTTTTGGTTTTTTTTTTTATGTTGTAAAATGCAAACAAAAGACACTGAGTTATATAGCCATTTGCATTCGATGACCTGCAATTCTGTCAAAGAATTTTCTTTCAAAAATTGCAATATTTGTGAAAAACAATTTTTCTATCGTAGAGTATTCCCTATCACTCCGAACTTATAGAAAAAGGCTTTATAAGCCCAATTTGATTTCCCTTCATACTTTTTCAGGCTTAGAACTGACTGTAAGAATAGTTAAGCAGAACAAATTTCCTGACACGTCACATATTGTCGTGTATTACAAAATAGTCTAACAGGCTTACTTAAAATCGAATTTTGGTAAAAAAAATCAAAAACTAAAACAAATGAATAATTCCTATCACGGAAATTGTCAATAATATTTCTTAGAATTCTAGATTACAAAGGAATGTAGACCATATTATTATAATTAAAAAAAAATATTAATAATCTACTCATCACTATGCGCCATCAATTATTATAAATCTCACAATGCTCCTCAAATTTGATTACAAAGCTACCGAAACAGCAATATTGGTTCATGTGAGGCCTATCGTAATTTATTCAGTTATAATCAACTTTAATTGAAATTGCTACAATTACAAGATATCGTGGCTCGAAAAATGCATGAACGAGTCTTTACTGAGAGAGTCTCCAGCTACTTTAGCAACCATGCATCACACATAAATCGATATGATTTTTCCGATTCTAATTGATTGAGTTTCAGGTTCTTCTGATAGTATTGCATCCGCTCATAAATTCTTCTTGTAGCAAAGTCAATGATAAGTAGCACATATATGCTCAAGTCTCCATGCAGTAATACGAGAGTTTTCATTTTCAAATTCTTTTACCTTACGTTACTTTAACTTTAAAACCAACATTTTTACCGTACATAATAAATTTATGGTAAATTTGAATACAATGGGAATAGCGGCATATTTTTCCATTTTCCCTTTTTAATATTTACAATACTTGCTCTAATGTTAACATTCTTAGCACGAGTAGCTAGAAAATGCACACCGTCCATATGGAATATTGGCAATGTCCTTGAAGAGATTAGTTTTTCAGGTTTCGATTCGGAAATCATGACTAATGAGGCGTTCAAACCAATTACAGAAAAAAGAAGTATCTTATTCCTAAAGCATTACTTATTGCAAGTATAGAACCTTCATTACCCCAAAGTCCGTCAGCTGCGATCATTTTTAAAAAATCCAAAACCGTTGGATTCAATATCACATCTGCATCGTTATTACCTGACCTAACTTCTATGATTCCTTCTAAACATAATATTGCATAACGATCACGATTCAAAAAAAACATAATTGATTAGAAAAAGTTTAATAATAGGTCATTTATCTTCGTCTTCAAGTAAAAGTTCAGCGATCACTCGAAAGAAGCAGTTGCCATCATCATCAACATTGGTCATATCGAAGTTATTTAAAAAATCTTTAGGGAATCGTTTTTCGATTACACGTTTTCTGTTTGTTTTCTCTACTAAATGCTTTTTTATGAGAACACTTCCAGTGTTACAATCATTTATGTCATTTTTGAGACTAGAAAATATACAAGAAATAATTTTAGCATTTTTTTAAAATATTTTTTCTATTTCAATTCAAACTATACTTTGATGGATTCCATTTAAAATTTTTCTAGTATCTAATACATTTACATCACAAAGGTTTTTTGTTTCTGAAAGATTATTTCGATTTGTAAGAATATTATCGAATCTTTTCACAGAAATATCAACGTTTTTTCGAGATTTTCTGCGTACTTGATTATCACGATTAAAAAGGGATTCAATTTTAATTTCAATTATAGGTATACCTTGCCAAGTATCACCGTCGAATTTCGGAGAGTTTGAGTTTCTATGAGCCACTAAGAAATAATAATCAACTTCATTCACTATTGTTAACGGTATCTACGATTGAGGATTACTTGGTACTAATCTGAAAATATGGCTCATCTTATGTGTTCCTGGGACAACATCTATTACAACAAAAATGATTTTTAATGCATCACTTATCGCATAGAGTGAACTTTCATTTCCCCAAACATGATCCCGAGCTATCATACGTAAAAAATCATCAATTTTCGGACCAAGCATATTTGATTCATTTACATCTTGGACAGAGATTGCACCATGAGAAAGAAGCGTATTATATTTGGTTTTGTTACAGCAAATATATTTTATGATAAAAAATTTGATATTCATATATTCATCTTCATTGAGACCTATTCAGCTAATGTTCGGAAAAAACAATTACCATCTTCATTGACATCACTGAAGGCAAATGATTCATTCAGTAATTTATTGATTGCAACATTTTGACTTGACAAGTCTTTTATATTCATTTTGATTTCATAATGATGAGAATTATTCGAACGGTTACTATGGAAATTATTGATACTATTTCTTGTAGCGTTGTGTATTTCAAGTGTCAATTTAGATATAGTATTGTCATTATGATCTAAAATGATTCGCATTTCATCTAAAGAATTACTACGTGAAATTTCGAGTAATATTTCTTTAGCAGATAGAGAAGTTAATTTTTGAACTTCACCCATTTTCTTTTTTTATCAAACACTCGTAGTATTTTCAGGTGGTAGGTTTTTAGAAACCTCACTTCCATTAACTATTTTAGGTTCTTCCATTGTTTCAAAATTTGATTGAATTGGTTTTGAAATTTAAGTTTTTGACGCGACTAAATGGTCAACTAAAGTTCTGTCGACCACTTTATTCGCTTCACTACAGAAAAATATTGGCTTATGATCAGAAGTAATTCTATCATAAGATCGTGATGTATAGTCAGTTAAATTGGATAATATCATATCAATTTGAGTATTATGATTAGTGGTTGAAATTGCTGGTGTTGCGTAATCGCACTATATTTGAATTCAAATATAGTTGCATTTCCGGCAAATAGAGGCAGCACCTACTGGGGCCTAGTGTCTGTCAATTCAAACTTGACTAGCGCAGTGCGGCGCATGCGCATCGAATTTTCCTGCCTCGTGTCGAGAAGACCGACGCCATTATCTTTCTCAATATACATTCAACAGATAACACGTGTTATAATTTAATCCTATCATTTTGTGCTCATCTCCAAGTAATTAATTTAAATAATAATTTAATGAAATTCAGCATTCATCAAGCTCAGCAATAATATGATTATTTATATAATTTGGAGCACCAGAGCTCATAAAATAAATATTCTCAAGAACTCAGAATTCAAGTGATCAACGACCACGTTTCTGAAGAGGTTACTTCGACGGAAATGATTACAGGTGCCTTTTTATTCAAAAAATAATTATAACAGTGCTCAATTAAAATAAAAGACTCAATATCATAATTAATTAATTATCATTATGCTCAATATTACAATCAAATTAAAAATTAACTATCGTTCAGTAGCCTCTGCAATCATGCTACCACGTGTTCAACAAATAAATTCAATTCAGTGAAATTTATTATAAACTCATTAAAATTGATTAAATTAAGTGATCATAAATATTATAAACTCAATAATCTCATTTATTTATGCATTGGTGCTATTAAAAATAGTAATTCAAGAGTTCAATCAGGAGACACGGTAGTGTCTCGCGCCAAGTACACGTTCAAACACATGTATATGTGTGAAGTGTCATGGCGCGAGCCTACTGTGTATCTATACCGTACACATAGTTGTTTTTGGCTCTTTTTAGCTCTTATTTTTAAAAACTTTTTTAAAATAATAAATTTTTAGAAAATTCCTTTTCTATTCGAAAGATAATTAATTGTTCGTCTTAAAATTATAAAAATTTATTTATTTTAGTTATAAGAACTAATTCAAATAATGAAATTAGGCCAGCATATACTATAGCACCCCCCCAATTTAGACACTTTTATAAATTTTTTCATGCGAAAAGGGCACTGCCAGAGAATAAAAAGTTATAAGAAATGCCATAATTCAGTTATACATTGAAATTTTTTATAGCAATGATTCATTTTTGCGCCACCAGCGGTGCTTCAGTCTGCATTCTTTACTATAGCTTCATTGAGTTAAATGGAAACTCTAATGTAAAATTGAAGCAATCCGTAGTTAAATTATCGATATCATATCAGGAGATGACGATCCATAGAATGTAAGAACGTTTTAGATTTCAATGATATAAATAAATCCTTGTTAATGTTTAAGATGAATTTTTTCTATTCATTTCGCATTCAAATTTTACTTGTATTTTTTTAATGTTTCCTGATTTCGCATACATATATACCACAAAAATATATAAACTCAATAATCTCATTTATTTATGCATTGGTGCTATTAGATTTCGCATACATATATATACCACAAAAATATTATTTGTGGGTTGCTAAAAATTTTTTTTTTCTATTTTCTTAAGTTCTATCTAGTTATATCCACTAGGTGGTATCAAAATCATATAATATTTAGCGTGATGACAGATACAGATGTTGTCATTGGCTGTCTTTGGCCGAACTACCCTAATAGCACAGTTTGCTTTAGCAAAAGTTTACTTACAAATGTTACGTCCAGACTATTTTTTTCGTTTGTTTATATATTATTTCATTTTATTTTATTTTATTTAAATCTTACATTTTATGTTTTACTTAAAATTTTGGTTGACATTAGGAAACTTGTTCAAACACCTAATCTATATTTTAATATAATATTGGGTGAAAAGGAATTTTAATCCTCACCCAGGGTCAGAGTGGCTGCTGACGCACTTTCTTATCGCCAGCACACTCTAAATAAGACCTAAAGTAAATAATACATATCTGTAATGAGTTTTTGAATGTTTCCAAATTGAACAAAACATTTAAAAACAAATTATGGTGTTTGGACAAGTGAGTAGTTAAATAAACAAGAAAAAAAGGTTTCCATTAAGATAGTAAAACCATTTAAAATAGAAAGCGATACAAACAAAAAAATTTTATAATATAATAAAATATTAAAATATGATAATTTAAATTAAATAAAATTAAACATTAACATATTAGAATTTAAATAAAATATTTAAAATTTAAAAGAAACTATTAACATTCAAATTAAATAAAATGAAATATTAAAATAAGAGAATTTAATTTAAATAAAATGAAACATTAAAATATCAGAATTTAAAGACAAATAAAATATTAAAATATTAGAATAAAACTTAAACAAAATAGAAATAGAAAATTTCATTTAACAATAATATGAAAAAAAAAAAAAAAGGAAAAAATAATTTATCCAATAAGGTCAATGGGCGGGTTGTGGAGGACCCATATAGAGGGGGGGTCCGAAGCAACTACGTCAGTGGGAAAAACAATGTGGAAGGGATAGTGCGGCCCCGAAACAATGGGTTTCCGGAAGGAAGTGGAAAAAGTTGGATGGACACGGCAGAGCGTAGGCGTGGAAATTCCCCCAAACACGGATTGGGTCCACCCGAAAAAATCGCTATATCTAGGCAGACTTTACATGTACTCACTCTCTGTGTCCTGACCAGCCTAGTGTAAAGTTCAACAGTAGAAAAAGAATAAGTGTCGAGCAATATAAAATCGTGAGCGAAAATATCAGAATAAATAAGTACTACCTAAGTAAACCAGCGTACTACATAAAAGAATCCAGGTACGATTTTTAACTAAATACCATTAACTATCAATATTTTTTTCTTTGGAAAATAAATTAGAGTCGGCTGAATAGCCACCTAATGATCCATTTTTTTTTTTATAATCATTTTCTCCTATTGTAAATTAGAGTGGGCTAGTAGCCACCTAATAAATTATTTCTATCAAACTTTTATTGTAAATTAGCGTCGGCTAGTAGCCACCTAATAATCTTTACAAAATTTCTCGACAAAAATATTTCATTCGCATTTAAATAATAACTAAACTCAAATCAATTGATAATCCGTTAAAGTACATCGTCTCCGATTTATTTCAAATTGTTCTTTCAAAGTGTTTCAAATAATTTCGCCATACTATTTTTAAAATCATCTTGCGCTAGTTAAATTACAATTTAATTTGAATTATATAGAACTGCAATTTAGAATTTTAATTATTTTTTTTTTTTTATTCTCTAATTTTTAATCAGTTAACCGTTATCTTTGGATTTTGATTATTACGATTAAAATTTAATGTTATAAGAAACACAATCTCCAAACCTCGAAATTTTGTAATTAAGTTGGCAATATAATTAAGAATTAATATTTTTAACATCGTGTTATTAATTTAAAAATAAACCTATCCTCTTTAATATAAAGTCTCTGGGGTTCCCGGTCTATAGGCTTCGGCTTGGGCCAAATACCCATAAAACATTTATCTATGTCAATTTCTGACATAACAAATTGGCGCTCGAACAGGGACCTGAGATTACTTTATTAAGGAGAATAGGAAAATTCGGGAGTTCTAATACGGGTATCCTCAATCCCATTTCATATCCGATACTGGAAGCGCGAAAAAGCTGCTCTAGTACACCACCTATTCCTTACCGGATGCGCGAATAAGCTGCTCTGGTTCCTTCTTTCACTAATATTGGAAGCGCGAAAAAGCTGCTCTAATTCCTTCACATGCCCAGCAAACGGGGTCGTAAAGCGGGACGTCGACTGAAATATTGGCGAAGAAAGAGTTTAATTCGCATAGTCAACGACCGCGTAGTCAAAAGAGAGGTAGTATTAGTGACTTGGGAAAATTTCATTGGGGATAGAAGGATCGGTCAGAGATTACCGCGATTACAATTGCCAAACATAGAACCTCCAGGTTTGTCATTAGGAGTGGCCCGCATCGGCTGGGTTCCGCTCATTACTTTAGATTAAAATAAAAGTAGATAAATTTCAAGTAATACATTGAGGATTGGAAGATTTGTTTCGGATAATATATTTTTTTTTTAAATACGATCTTATAAGTTAAAATTTGCGAAATTATTTGATAACAAACCCGAAAATAAATGCCCGATGAAAGCAATTCGGAAAAACCTTATTCTTTAAGAGGACACGGGGAAGCACCTTTCGCAGAAGGTTTACCACCACGCACTAGGAATAAACAATTTAAATTTGACAAGTCGGTCGGCAATAACGCAACTATTGATTCGGGCATCGGGAAAACGTTAATCGAACCGGAAATTACCTCAGACGAAGACTCAGAGGAAGAAACAGTTCAGAAAAACAAAAATACTACAGGTTCAGTAAACTTAAATATCACCACTATCGTTAACAATAATAACGATAATCCTGCTATCGGTCTGGAGGGAGTTGAACCCCAACAAATTAATAATCTTGAAATAGTCGATCAAGTTGACCGCGAAGAAATAGAACCAGAAAACATGGCGCTAGCCCCAAATCAAAGCATATCCCTAAATGACGCACTCACCTTCGTGTCTCGGTTCGAAGGAGACTCTAGTGATTTGATAGATTTTATCTACAGCTGTGACGAAGCAAAAAGTGTGTTGCCATTAGCTGCGGAAGCCAATTTAGTAAAGTTAATATATGGTAGTAAATTGGGCCCTAAAGTTAAAGATTCATTAAATAATGTCATACCCGCAACAATAGAGGACCTGACAAAAGCTTTTAAAAAAATTAACGTTCCGTCCAAATCGCTTTTCCAGCTGCAGGGCGAACTAGGCCGTATTTATCAAAAAGAAGGGGAATCTGTAGTAGATTTCGTAAACGGATTAAGAAAAAAGGGTAAAGAAATTGTAGAATGTTTCCTATCGGATAACCCGGCATCGACTCTCGCACAGGTTACAGAATTTAAAAACAAAATAGAGTCATCCATTGCAACTTGTTTCACCCAAAATTTACGCAACGAGATCGACCAGCGGATGCCTATTTGTGGAAATGTGGTGGACGCTCTGGATCACGCGATTAAAATCGAAAAGAAGTTAAATGCCCGCAGGGAACTAAGACGGGATTCTAGCACAACGGATCAAAAAAGGAACACTCCAAGTAAACCCGTAAAATTCACAGCTGGAGTTTCAAATAACTCCCCAATACCAAACAATAGTCTTCAAACTCAAAATAAAAACGATCCTGTTAATGTGAGCCAAAATAATAATAGTGTTTTAAGCAATCAAACCTGTAACCGTTGTGGACTATCGGGACACTTCTCAAACGTTTGCCCTAGCGTCAAATGTCAAATCTGCTATAAACTAGGGCATTCCGCGAAAAATTGTCCGGAATTAAAGAAAAACGAACACGATAATCGTTATGCGAACGTAAAATGTCAGTTATGCGGGGACAGGGGACATACAGCTAGATATTGCAAACGCAACCCCAACAAATCAAATCCGAATAATAACAGTTTTTCCTCAAACAATAATAATAGTAATAATAATTATCGTAATAACAATGATAACACTCGAAGGAAATATTGTGATTTTTGCCAACGGGATAATCACGATCAAGCGGAATGCGTGTACCTTCGCCGAGCTACAAATTTTTTTTCAGAGGAATCGGGATTTTCCCCCTCCGAGGGACACGGGGAGAGACAATCGGCCAGCACGTCCGGTGAATACGATACAAGAAACACTGGTGGAAGACGATTCAGAGTAACAAAGATCGATTTAAATTTAGACTTGGATAATTTACCCTACGCCGTGGTAGGTAAATCATCCAAAAATAGTGATGTGGTAATGATGCTTGACTCGGGTGCATCACCAAATTTAATTAAGAATAAATATTTAAAAGAAAACACTAAAATAAATAAATTTGATTTAGTAGAATTACACGGAATAACAAATATTCCCATATCTACCTTGGGAAGTGTAACGTTTCGACTTTTCGGTAAAAATGCTGTATGTCACGTGGTCCCGGATAACATGGCGATTCCCCACGCTGGTTTAGTAGGATCCGAGTTCTTCGCAACCCACGGGGCGAAAATTGATTATAAAAACCGAGTCCTTGAAATTGATGATCAGAAATTCCCCTTTAAAAAACCAAATAGAATTGAAGAAGGAATCATGTATGTTCCTCGACGTAGTGAGTCCACATTCTTTGTAAAAGTTAAAAATCCGGAAATTAAGGAAGGGTACATACCTAAACTAAGCATTTGCCCTGGAGTTTACGCTGGGAAATGTTTGGTACGTGTTAACAATGGCCGAGCGTATCTTCAAATATATAATACTACAGACAATGAAGTGGGGATAAGAATCCCTACAATAACCGTTCAGGAGGTTGAAGAAAGTCATGACCCCACACCAGTTGATCAGGACGACCATCAAAAAGACATTTATGACGATTTCGGTATTAATAAGTACATATTTACAACAGTTAGAGATTTTCAGAATACAAACAAATATGAACAAATCAAATCTTTGTTGCGCCTAGATCATTTAGACGATAAAGAGAAAACATACATAGAACGGATAGTAAAAAGATATGCCGATCGATTTTATATTCCAGGGGAACCTTTGGGTTCCTCGTCCAAATATCAGCACAGAATACCGACACGTACTGACAGACCCATCACAACTAAACAGTACAGAATACCGCAAGCATTAAAACCCGAATTAGAAAGACAAGTCAGAGAGGGGCTTGAGACAGGTATTTTGAGACCGTCTGAGTCACCTTATAACAGTCCGGTTTGGATAGTCCCAAAGAAGGCAGATTCAAAGGGAAACAAAAGATGGCGTGTCGTGATTGATTTTAGATTATTAAATGAAAAGACCATTACTGACGCCTACCCACTTCCTAACATAACCGACATCCTCGATCAACTGGGGGGATCTGTATATTTCTCAGTATTTGATTTAGCGTCTGGTTACCACCAAATAGAGATGAATCCAAAAGATCGTCACAAGACGGCATTTTCCACTCCACAAGGACATTGGGAATACTCTCGCATGCCTTTTGGATTGAAGAATGCCCCTGCGACTTTCCAAAGGCTTATGGACTCAGTTTTAACTGGTCTACAAGGAGCATCTCTGTTTGTGTACCTAGACGATATAATAGTCTTCGCTCGTAGTTTAGAGGAACATGAACAAAGATTAGATGAATTAATGCAAAGATTGAGACAAGCCAACCTTCAGTTGCAACCTGATAAATGTGATTTCCTACGTCCGGAAGTAAATTATTTAGGTCATGTCATAAGCCGTGAAGGCTTGAAGCCTGACCCGTCCAAATTAGACTCGGTGAGAAACTTTCCTGTTCCTAGAAAACAAAGAAACATTAGAGAATTCCTGGGGTTAACGGGATATTATCGTAGATTTATTAAAAACTATTCAACAATAGCAAAACCATTAACGAAATTATTGGAAAAGGAAGTAGAATTTCATTGGTCCGCGGATGCTCAAAACGCATTCGATAAATTGAAGGACGCATTGTGTACTGCCCCCATTTTACAATATCCCGATTTTACTCAACCCTTTATCATTACTACCGATGCTTCGGGAACAGCAATCGGTGCTGTGTTGTCACAGGGAGAGATTGGTAAAGATCGACCCGTCGCATACTACTCTCGAGTTTTAAGGGGGCCTGAAATACGATACGACACATATGAAAAAGAGGCGTTAGCCATAGTACAGGCAGTCAAAAACTTTCGGCCGTATATCTACATGCGACCGTTTACAGTGGTCACGGACCATAAACCCTTGGTGTGGTTTAAGACCGCGAAAGACGGAAATGCCAGAATTCTCAAGTGGCGACTCCGTTTAGCAGAGTACGAATACGACGTAATTCACAAACCGGGTAAGATCAACTTGAACGCTGATGCTTTGTCCAGGAATCCAGTGGAAACCGTGCATATCACTACTCGCGCTCAAAAACAAAAAGAAAAAAACCTATTACCCCTCGATGATAGACTACAAGCGGTGATTGATCACCATACTAATTCTGAGGAGGCACGAAAAGAACCTCCCAATTTGCTAAAAACCCCTGCAAAAGACAGGGGTAGGCACTCTAATTTTGAGGAGGCACGAAAAGAGCCTCCCAATTCGCTGGAATCCCCTGCAAAAGACAGGGGTAGGCACTCTAATTTTGAGGAGGTACGAAAAGAGCCTCCCAATTCGCTGGAATCCCCTGCAAAAGACAGGGGTAGGCACTCTAATTTTGAGGAGGTACGAAAAGAGCCTCCCAATTCGCTGGAATCCCCTGCAAAAGACAGGGGTAGGCACTCTAATTTTGAGGAGGCACGAAAAGAGCCTCCCAATTCGCTGGAATCCCCTGCAAAAGACAGGGGTAGGCACTCTAATTTTGAGGAGGTACGAAAAGAGCCTCCCAATTCGCTGGAATCCCCTGCAAAAGACAGGGGTAGGCACTCTAATTTTGAGGAGGTACGAAAAGAGCCTCCCAATTCGCTGGAATCCCCTGCAAAAGACAGGGGTAGGCACTCTAATTCTGAGGAGGCACGAAAAGAACCTCCCAATTTGCTGGAAACCCCTGCAAAAGACAGGGGTAGGCACTCTAATTTTGAGGAGGCACGAAAAGAGCCTCCCAATTCGCTGGAATCCCCTGCAAAAGACAGGGGTAGGCACTCTAATTTTGAGGAGGTACGAAAAGAGCCTCCCAATTCGCTGGAATCCCCTGCAAAAGACAGGGGTAGGCACTCTAATTCTGAGGAGACACGAAAAGAACCTCCCAATTCGCTGGAACCCCCTGCAAACCACAGGGGTAGGCACTCTAATTCTGAAGAGGTACGAAAAGAACCTCCCAATTTGCTGGAACCCCTTGCAAAAGACAGGGGTAGGCACTCTAATTCCGAAGACAAGGACAGACAATTTGAAGCTATGGAACGACCAGGAAGACCTCCGGAATTGCCAAAAGCCTCCACCAGGCCAAGGGGTAGGCCACCCAAACGTCAAAAGAAGTTAGCTGATAAAGAAATCATATTAGATCCCCTTGACCCTGAAGGAAGCGATTCTGATACTGAAGAAACTTCATCTGATAGTGAATCAGATTGCTCGATAGAGGAAGTTCAGATCAGTGAACAAATGGAAGGAAATAAACAGGAGATAAACATTATTGTCGTTAAAGATTTATTTCAATACAGAAAAGATAATCTGGTATTCTTCCTAGATGAGAATGGACACCCTTGCGACGAAGGTTCTCGGGTGTTGCAAACTCAAAACAATTTGCCAAAGGTTGGTTTTACAGACACCGGACAGGTGTACTGGACAAAAAAAGGAGGTAAAAACTATTTTGGTTTAATAATCTGCGGATCAATCAAGGAATCCTCTTTGAGAATAAAAAGCAACATCGCTAAAGTATTGGTTAAATTAAAAGGAATATTGAAAGATAAAAGTTTAAAGTCCTTTTCCCTAGCATATTCAGAATACGTCGAAAATATACCATGGAAAGAAGTCCTCTCGTTAATTCACGAAATATATGGAAATGAAAAAACAAAGGTAATAATCTGTCTCGGGACAATCCGGTACGTTCCTCGAGAAGAACGGGACCAAATTTTCTTTGAGGCCCATAAGTCGCCTATAGGGGGACACAAGGGTGTCTCTAAGACTTTTAATCGTATAAGAACTAATTATTATTGGGAAAATTTAAAACAAGATATCCAAAATCGAATCCAACAATGTTTGGAATGCCAACTAAAAAAACTTGTCCGAGTAAAAACGAGACAACCAATGTTGATTACGGATACACCTGGTACAGTATTCGAAAAAATCGCTATGGACATCGTAGGTCCACTACCCGTCACGGAGCAAGAGAATGAATACATTTTGACTATCCAAGACCAACTCTCGAAATTTTGCGTGGCCGCGCCCTTAAGAAATATGTTGGCTATTACGGTCGCGGATACATTCATTAGACGTTTCGTATGTATATTTGGGGCCCCGAAAGCCTTATTAACTGACCAGGGTAGGAACTTTATAAGTACCTTTATGCAACGTATAAGTAAAAGATTCAAAATTAAAAAAATTCAGACAACGGCTTTCAGACCGCAGTCAAATGGCTCTCTGGAACGATCACACCACGTTCTAGGGGAATATCTAAAGCAGTTCGTAAGTAAAGATAGCGAATGGGACGACTGGCTCGAATTAGCCACTTTCTCATATAATACTTGTGTCCATGAGGGGACCAAATTCACCCCTTATGAACTCGTTTTCGGGAAACCCGCCCGCGTACCATCAAGCGAACCGTTGCACGAGCTTGACCGTTTACCGACTTATGACAATTATATTATTAAATTGGTCGAAAAATTAACACAACTTCGTGAATGGGCGCATGATAATTTAATAACCTCGAAAATAAAGTCCAAAGAGCAATACGACAAGAAGATCAATCCGGTAAAATTCGAAATCAGGGATAAGGTCTTTCTCCTGAAAGGACCTAAGCCTCAGAAATTCGGGGATCACTATGATGGGCCGTACGAAATTTTAGAAATATACGCGGATGGAAACATCCGTATTCAAATGGGTAACCAAACAAAATTAGTACATCCCAACCGGCTAAAGAAAACCGTAATTGAAACCCCGGAAAAACCTAAAACTAAACGGACTAAAGCTGTGGATCCTGATCCAGACTTTAGGCCCTAATTTATTTTTGTTTCAGAAATGAATCATCTGGCGATTTGGTTCTTGTTCACCGCGTGGCAACCAGTTTCAGCCATCATCGGCTATGATTGTGGGAGCAAAATTCTCAACATGACTACGATATCCCTTCTGGATATCGATGAATGCGACGTCGATGAAAATCGGGTGGATGTGTCCCTGGTAGACGTTTTCCTATTACAAATGAATGAATACGAGCATGTTAATATAATGCAATGCAAAGTAGAGATCCATAGAACAATTCACTATTGTGGGGCCTCATCCCATATAGCTATTGTGGAAAACGCCTATATGGAATATGTTCACCCGATCTCACGTGAAATGTGTCAGGTAGCGCACAACCATGGCACATTGAGATTAGGACAAACAATTATCGATGGGTTGATGGTAAACTCAACAACTACTCGTAGCATCACGTTAGCTGGGGCTGCCACAGTCGGTGGTAGTTGTGAACAAGCCTATTATTCAGATCCTTATGGATCCTGGAGTCAGGTCGTTGTTTTAGGTACAGTTAGAATTAGCTTACGGTCTACATCAGCTAGAGCTAAGGTAGAAAATAACAAAGTTTATTTACCCTCTGGGTACCATTGTATATTAAAAACCGGAACCTGTATAGACCCCGAAGGTGGACATACATTTTGGGACCCCCTGCCACGCAGATACTGCGCGGACAATACTTATTCTTTATTATACCAAGGGCATGCTAATAAACTTAAGTCCAAAACCGAGGTGGTCTATACCGTTAATGTAAGAGACACAAGCTTCTCATTAAGAACGACTGGAGCTGAAACCTCATGTGACCTTACAATCCACAAGACAGAACATCCAAAACTTTTCATTGTAGAGGGAAAAGATTTGGGTGTCTTAGAGAAAAACAACGCTATACAAACCAACGCGGATAACTTAGACATTTTTTTATACGTTAATGCAAAAATGATTTACGTGGAGAGGTACATACGGTATCAGGTCCAGTCGCTTTATCTAGATGTAATGAAACACCGTTGTAGATTAGAAAAGGAATTGTTAAAAAACACACTAGCAATAGCATCAACGCAGCCTGACGAGTTTGCCTTCAGATATATGGGAGGATCTGGGTACATGGCGGTCCTGGCAGGAGAAGTAGTACACATCGTCCAATGTGTGCCAGCAGAAGTCAAAATCCAACGTGTAGAAAGATGTTTCAACCGCATCCCAGTCCAACGAGGAAATCAAAGCTATTTCCTCACACCAAGAACCCATGTGATCACCACTCAGGCAACAGAAATACCATGCAATTCACCTCTGTTGCAGTACTATCGATTGGGAGCCACCTGGTACAAGTTCATGCCAACACCAGTCGAGACCGTGCCACCCGTGAGCCTCAAACCAGAAACCAAAGTGACATGGGAATATAAAAGTCCCGTACATTTGGCAACCAGTGGAATCTATTCAGAAGAAGACCTGGATGCTATGAGGAACCGCATAATGTTCACTATGGAGCAGACCGCAGTTATGGAGACCGTAGCACAACAATTTACCAACGGATTAAAGGGTTCACCCTCTATCCTGAACGCTCTCAACGTGGAGGTTTTGGACAAGTTAGCCGAAAGCGCCTGGGAGAGGTCACTGGGGAAATTCCTTCAATTCGGTACGTTCAGCGCAGGAGTAATCGGCGTCTTTATGGTGGTGAGAATGATTAAGGTATTCGCCGACACACTGGTTCACGGATATACCTTACACAGCGTTTACGGATGGTCTTTCCACCTTGTTGGGGCACTGTGGGACTCGATGACCCACTTATTATTGCATCTAGCAAAGCATCAAGGACATGGACCAAAGAAACAGGAAGCTAGTGCTCCAAACCCTGAGGAAGGAACTGTCTTACTGGCAACAACAGAACGAACCAACCTGTACCCAGGACTGCCCGACCACAGTCAGGAAGCAGTGAATCAGCGGACATTCATCAACTAAGAAGTCTGAATCATCGAGGGACAAGACTCAGAGGCTAGCAATAAAATAAACAATAAACTAGTAATTAAACCAATAGCTTATAAATTGATCAAACGCTAGTGGTTTGGCGTCACACTCATTCGAAGTCTCATTCGTGTTTCCGTCTAACGATGGGGGTGTTACGTCCAGACTATTTTTCGTTTGTTTATATATTATTTCATTTTATTTTATTTTATTTAAATCTTACATTTTATGTTTTACTTAAAATTTTGGTTGACATTAGGAAACTTGTTCAAACACCTAATCTATATTTTAATATAATATTGGGTGAAAAGGAATTTTAATCCTCACCCAGGGTCAGAGTGGCTGCTGACGCACTTTCTTATCGCCAGCACACTCTAAATAAGACCTAAAGTAAATAATACATATCTGTAATGAGTTTTTGAATGTTTCCAAATTGAACAAAACATTTAAAAACAAATTATGGTGTTTGGACAAGTGAGTAGTTAAATAAACAAGAAAAAAAGGTTTCCATTAAGATAGTAAAACCATTTAAAATAGAAAGCGATACAAACAAAAAAATTTTTTAATATAATAAAATATTAAAATATGATAATTTAAATTAAATAAAATTAAACATTAACATATTAGAATTTAAATAAAATATTTAAAATTTAAAAGAAACTATTAACATTCAAATTAAATAAAATGAAATATTAAAATAAGAGAATTTAATTTAAATAAAATGAAACATTAAAATATCAGAATTTAAAGACAAATAAAATATTAAAATATTAGAATAAAACTTAAACAAAATAGAAATAGAAAATTTCATTTAACAATAATATGAAAAAAAAAAAAGGGAAAAAAATAATTTATCCAATAAGGTCAATGGGCGGGTTGTGGAGGACCCATATAGAGGGGGGGTCCGAAGCAACTACGTCAGTGGGAAAAACAATGTGGAAGGGATAGTGCGGCCCCGAAACAATGGGTTTCCGGAAGGAAGTGGAAAAAGTTGGATGGACACGGCAGAGCGTAGGCGTGGAAATTCCCCCAAATTCACGGAATTGGGTCCACCCGAAAAAATCGCTATATCTAGGCAGACTTTACATGTACTCACTCTCTCGTGTCCTGACCAGCCTAGTGTAAAGTTCAACAGTAGAAAAAGAATAAGTGTCGAGCAATATAAAATCGTGAGCGAAAATATCAGAATAAATAAGTACTACCTAAGTAAACCAGCGTACTACATAAAAGAATCCAGGTACGATTTTTAACTAAATACCATTAACTATCAATATTTTTTTCTTTGGAAAATAAATTAGAGTCGGCTGAATAGCCACCTAATGATCCATTTTTTTTTTTTATAATCATTTTCTCCTATTGTAAATTAGAGTGGGCTAGTAGCCACCTAATAAATTATTTCTATCAAACTTTTATTGTAAATTAGCGTCGGCTAGTAGCCACCTAATAATCTTTACAAAATTTCTCGACAAAAATATTTCATTCGCATTTAAATAATAACTAAACTCAAATCAATTGATAATCCGTTAAAGTACATCGTCTCCGATTTATTTCAAATTGTTCTTTCAAAGTGTTTCAAATAATTTCGCCATACTATTTTTAAAATCATCTTGCGCTAGTTAAATTACAATTTAATTTGAATTATATAGAACTGCAATTTAGAATTTTAATTATTTTTTTTTTTTTATTCTCTAATTTTTAATCAGTTAACCGTTATCTTTGGATTTTGATTATTACGATTAAAATTTAATGTTATAAGAAACACAATCTCCAAACCTCGAAATTTTGTAATTAAGTTGGCAATATAATTAAGAATTAATATTTTTAACATCGTGTTATTAATTTAAAAATAAACCTATCCTCTTTAATATAAAGTCTCTGGGGTTCCCGGTCTATAGGCTTCGGCTTGGGCCAAATACCCATAAAACATTTATCTATGTCAATTTCTGACATAACAAATTTGTTATGTCAGAAATTGACATAAATAAATGTTTTATGGGTATTTGGCCCAAGCCGAAGCCTATAGACCGGGAACCCCAGAGACCTTATATTAAGGAGGATAGGTTTAATTTTTTTTGTTAATAATACGATATTTGAATTTTAATTTCTACTATATTGTCAACTCATAAAACAGTTATTCATGATTAATAACAAAAGTATTAGGTGGCTAGCAGCCGACCCTAATTACACAATTGAAAAATTACATTTACTATTTGGATTTTACATTATATATGTTCGAATTTTAATTTTATAATTATATAATTCGGACATTACTAAATTGAACATTTTAAAATTGATTTTATTCTTTAATTGTGAATGACACGTAATTGAATTTTAATTTTATAATTCATGTAACTAAACACTTTTAAATTTTATGTAATATTTTGATTTTTAATATACACGTGTTTTAATTTTAATTTTATAATTCATGTAACTAAACACTTTTAAATTTTATGTAATATTTTGATTTTTAATATACACGTGTTTTAATTTTAATTTTATAATTCATGTAACTAAACACTTTTAAATTTTATGTAATATTTTGATTTTTAATATACACGTGTTTTAATTTTAATTTTATAATTCATGTAACTGAACAATTTTAAACTTCATGTAATATTCTGATTTTTAAATTACACGTGTTTTAATTTTAATTTTATAACTTGGACATTACTAAATTGGACATTATTTTAATTTTATTTCATTCTTTACTTATAAATGACACGTGTTTGGATTTTAATTTTAATATTCATGTAACTGAACACTTTTACATTTTATGTAATATTGTGATTTTATTTTGTTATACCTGTTTTCCTGTGTAAGTACTTGATGAGCTTCGAATTAATATACTAGTTTAATTTATACTACACTTTTCTTTTTCTTTTTCTTCATTGTGACCACTTGTTCGCACCTTGATGATTGCAGCCAGACGAGAGCGAGTAATTTTTTCTGTTTCTCAGGCCCAAAATTTTCTTATCTTGGTCGGCGCACGCATTATTCTCCCCACTAAGATTTTCCTTAATAGATATTTCGTTGTTTACGTGGTTCATTGTATATTATAAAATTTATGAATAAAAAAAAAATTGTTTTTGAAAATTATAAAAATTAATCGGACGTAACATTATTATTATTATTATTATTATTATTATTATTATTATTATTATTATTATTATTATTATTATTATTATTATTATTATTATTATTATTATTATTATTATTATTATTATTATTATTATTATTATGATTATGATTATTATTATTATTATGATTATGATTATTATTATTATTATTATTATTATTATTATTATTATTATTATTATTATTATTATTATGATGATTATGATTATTATTATTATTATGATTATGATTATTATTATTATTATTATTATTATTATGATGATTATTATTATTATTATTATTATTATTATTATTATTATGATTATTATGATTATTATTATTATTATTATTATTATTATTATTATTATTATTATTATTATTATTATTATTATTATTATTATTATTATTATTATTATTATTATTATTATTATTATTATTATTATTATTATTATTATTATTATTATTATTATTATTATTATTATTATTATTATTATTATTATTATTATTATTATTATTATTATTATTATTATTATTATTATTATTATTATTATTATTATTATTATTGTGGACATGAACACCTCGTGGCCGGTAAACTTGGTCTTTTTATTATTTATTAAATCGTTATATAATAAAAATATGTGTAAAAAGTGGTGAAACATCGTCAAATAATTAGTATAAATATTAAAAATAACAAAAAACAACAACAGCTAGTGATAAATACATTTAAATACTGTATACAAACTTTTAGGTTAGAAAACTGAGCACATATTTATATTATACTATTAGATAATTTGACATTCAGTATTTAAACTTATAAATAGAATAAAAGTAAATTAACAATAATTGCAAATATTTAAATTTAGTCAATATGGTTGATAATAAAAAATATTTATGTGCAAGATGCAATAGTGATATAAAGAATAGTGTGGAAAGATGTACAACATGCAATTTAGATTTTCACCCATGTTGTGTTAAATTTCACAAAAGTACTGATGAAAATAGTAAAAAGATTAGGTGTAAGGGGCCATTTGAATTAATAAATTTACAGTTGGTTAATAAAAATAAATTTAGCCCAACTTTACCTCCTAGAAGGTCTGTTGGTATAATGAATGATGATCAACACAAAATCACAAAAATTAAAATGGATGAAATTGTTGATAATTTAAGAAGTAAATACGAGGAGGAATTTTTGAACCTAAAACAGTTATTAGAAGAGCAAATCAAAAATGAATTTGTGGAACTGAAAAAATCAATACAAGACATCATCAAGGTGGAAATACATAAAAGTGTTAGTGAGGTTAGTGAAAATATTTTAAGTAACAAAATACAAGAAAACGCAAATAGGATGACATCTGAAATATTTAAAGCTGAGTTAAACTCCTTCAAACAGGAGATTTTATTACTATCGGATAGAAGAAAAGTTAATAACGAAATAAATAGTGTAAAAATTAATAAAACTAACATTGTTAATGCTTCATCATTCAAACACAAATTTCCATTGGATAAACATACCGAGAAAATAGTCATCAAGCCGAAAATAAAACAGCACAGTGAGGAAACTGTGCAACACATTAAAAATAATATCAACGTCGGAGATCTGGGTATTGGCATAAACAAAATTAGAAATGGTTCCAATGGTAAAATTATTGTTGAGGTGGAAAAAGCAACTGACAAGTCTATTCTGACTAATGAAATCACCGAGAAACTAGGAAACTCAGTAGAAGTCACAACAATTATTCAAAAAAGACCAAAACTAAAGGTGATTGGATTAAATCATGAAATAATAAAAATGGAGGAAAAAACAATTATTGGGAATATCATTAAACAAAACAAATTGTCAAACTTTGATGCTGAAAATGATTGTAAAATAACTAAAAGATATATGAAGAACCAAGACTGTGGATCAATGATACTAGAATGTCATCCCGAAATTCACGAAAGATTACTGGAAACTGGAAAAATAAAAATAGGCTGGATGAGTTATAAAATTTACAATTTCATCGATGTTAATCGCTGTTTCAATTGTTGGGGTTACAACCATAAAGCAGCAAAGTGTAAGAGGTCTATTGTTTGCAGAAAATGCGCTGATCAACATAAGGAGTCGGAATGCCAAAATAACTGGAAAAAATGTAACAACTGTATAAATTGGGTAAATAAATTTAATTTGACGGATTGGGATGTGAACCATGAAGCTACAGACATAAAATGTAAATTTTATATTAAGATGTTAAACAACGAGGCAAGTAGGACCATTCGTTCATCATATGATAATTAACAACTAAAAATAGTTTCGCTAAATATAAATGGACTGATGAGTAAAAAAGATATTTTAGTGAAATGGATTGAAAAAGTAAAACCAGACGTTATTTGCTTAAATGAAACGCATGTCAATAACGATGTGCAAGATCATGAAATAGATATTAATAATTATAATAGTATTCGAACAAATACGTGTAATAATAGCACTGGAGGCGTTATAACTTATGTAAAAAAAAGTATTCATTTTAATTTAATAGTTAATAATGAAAAAATTAGTGAAGGTACTTGGGTGAATGTTTGTCAGTTGAAATCCAAAGAAAAAATCTTAATATGTAATTTATATCGCTCTCCTAATAGTAATATTAGTAATTTTTGTGTAAATATTGGGGATTTTTTAATTAATAAAAACATTGTAGATACAAATAAGTTAATTATTGTAGGAGATTTCAATATTGATATTATGAAAGAAAATTATTATAGTAAAAAAATTGTAAACAACTTGGCATTGTTGGGTCTTAAGCAAAAAATTAAGTCACCAACAAGATCAACGTTGAATTCTGATACTCTAATAGATTTAGTATTTAGTAATTTTAAATGTGAGTCACAAGTCTTGAAAACACCTAAAATTTCTGACCATAACATCATTATTGTAAAAGTTAATTATAAAAATAATAATCGATTAAAACCACAGAAAATAATAAGTAGAGATTTTAAGAACTTTGATAGTAGCTTATTTCAAAATATTTTAATAGATAAAATCAATTTAATAAATAATGCAATTTTAATTGATGAAGTTAATTTTGATACATTTGTTAACAGTATAAATTTAGCAATTTATGAATCTATAGAGATAGCAGCACCTAAAATAGAAATAAAAATAAATCCTAATTGGAATAGCAAGCCATGGATAAACAATGATATTATAAATAAAATAAAAAGTAGAGATGCAGCGTTCTATAGAGCTAAATATACTAAATCTAGTCAGGACTTCATAAAGTATAAATTATTAAGGAATGAAGTGGTTAATGATATGAGATTAAGTAAAAAAAAATATTATGAAAATAAAATTGATAATAATAAACAAAATTCACGCTTAATGTGGTCAGAAATTAAAAAGATAATGGGTGACAAAAAGTCTGAGTCGAGTATAACTGATTACATTAAGATTAATGATATTATGATAGAAGATAAAAATGAAATTGTAAATGAATTTAATAAGTATTTTGTAAATAGTATAAATACTATTGTATGTGATATTAGCGAAACTATTGCAAATGAGCAAGGTTTGAATGAAAGTTTGACTGCTAATGGAAATATTATAAATAATAATAACATAAACGACGAAAATATAAGTGTGAATCTAAATGAGTTTGACTCTGTCTCCTATGCAGAAGTGAAATCAATAATTAGAAACCTAAATAACAATAAAGGATCTAAATTAGATATTAATGTTAAATTTGTTAAATTAATATGGGAATCTGATCCATATATGATCCTAGATATTGTGAATCAATCTTTAAGACTTGGTATTGTGCCTTATGTCTGGAAGCTGTCAACAATTACACCTTTACAAAAAATTAAAAATAGTAAAAATATTGAAGACTTCAGGCCTATCAATACACTGCCAATATTAGAACAAATATTGGAGCAAGTAGTAAAAAATAGGCTTGAAGAATATTTAGAATCAAATAATTTATTAGATGATGAACAATATGGCTTTAGAAAATATTTTTCTTGTGAAACAGCGATCCAGACCTCTCTTATAGATTGGCGTAAATATCTAGATAAAGGTATGTTTATTGGGACATTGTTTATTGATTTCGCTAGGGCATTCGAAACAATTAATAGAAATGTATTAATTGAGAAACTTAGGAAAGTAGGAATTGGAGGAGTGGTATTAAAATGGTTTGAATCGTACTTAAGTGATAGGAGACAGAGAGTCAAGTTAGCAAATATATTTTCTGACGAAATAAGAAATGAGAACGGTGTGCCCCAGGGTTCTAAACTTGGTCCACTGCTTTTTCTGATTTATGTAAATGATATGATTAGTTTAATACGAAATTTGGGGGTAACATGTAGACTTTTTGCGGATGATACTAAAATTTATTATGCGAGTGATGACCTGAAGGCTATTGAAAGTAAGTTGAATATGAGTCTATCAATATTATATAAATGGTTGTTAAAAAATCAAATGAAGATCAATATTAAAAAAACTGTTTTCATGATAATCCATGATCAAAAAAATAATTTTGTCAAAGATTGTTGTGATATTAGACTCAATGATTATAAGATAGCTGAAGTACAAAAAATTAAATATTTAGGTATCATAATTGATGAAAATCTGACTTTCAAGGACAATGCAAATGAAACTATAAATAAAATGGCAAAAAAACTAAATATTATGTATCGTCTGGGAAATTCAATTAGTAATTATTCGAAAAATTTAATTTATAAAACTATAATAGCTCCTTATATTGATTACTGTAGTAGTGTGATGATGAATTTTTCATTGGGTGATATGGGCAGACTTCAAAAAGTCCAAAATAGAGCGTTGAGACTCGTATTAGGAGTTAACAAATACACTCGCGTGATTGATATGCTTGAAACAGTAGGATTGATGAGTATAAGACAAAGAATTGTTTTTAACACATGTATTTTTATACACAAATTAGCGTTGTATAGGAAACCTAAAACTTTAGCGGAAAAAATTATAAGAATGGAAGATACTCATCATTATTATACTAGATCTAGCTCTAAAATATTGATAAAAAATACAAAGACTCACACTGCTGAAAAATGTCTAACATATAAAGGTTACAAATGGTATAACACCTTGCCAGATAATATAAGGAATGAAAATAGATTAAATTATTTTAGAAGAGAGTTGAAAGAAT
>OZ024707.1:12285605-12355765 GCA_964016945.1 Microplitis deprimator | reverse complement strand
ACTAGCTGGGCGGAGCACCGAGATTCCGAATGATGACGACCTTGGCGAACAACGGACCGCATTTAGGTGGACGGAGGAATTACGAGCTGATCTTCTGATGTGCTATTACAACAGTGAACCGGAGCGGCGAGGCTACATGGCTAGGATGCATGCTCTCTGGAGCGATATGCATCCTAACCATAGTCATTTTTCACAACATCACCTACGTGATTATGCCTCTCATCTCCGGTGAACACGAAGATTACTGATAACTAACGGACGGTTATCTCACCGTCTTTTTTTTCCAGCACAGCTACATTAGGAGAGAAGCCGTTCTTTCGAAGACGCCAACAATTAATTTTACACACGGAAAGTATGTATCTCGAAGAAGATACACTACCCAAAACATCTACTTGACACGGAAAACTACAAACTATCCACTCGGATTCAGGAAGACTCTACTTTGCTCTCCATCAATCGAGCTGTCTATGATGGTACCTCCTCACTCTTACCTCCAGCAGGAAGGAATACTTCTTCGCCTGAGGCTAAGATGAGAGAGCGCATTGGGCAGCTAACACTGAAGATTGATGATCTCCGGAAACACTTCTCCCGCATTCAGTGTGTGATTGAGTATGTAAATGCTTGTAAAGCATTTACACCTAAAGTCCGCCGCATTGCGGCTGGACTACGATGACAGCATCACACACTGAATAAGGAGAATCTTCTGAACATCAAAGAAGGTTCCCTTAACAAATTGCGGGCTCTGGTGACTGCTAAAAAGTCACTAGAGAAAAAGCTGAAGCGGCTTACCGACAACTCTTTGTTTCGGTTAAGTCCTTCACGCTTTCTGACACCTAAAACATCTGTTTCTGGCGATCCCCCATCCATCGAGCGAGTAGAAGCTTTCTGGTCTGAGTTGTATGGTGATCAACCGAACGTGAATCGTGACACTCCAGCTCTCAACGACTTCGAAGCATTCTGTCGACAACACCGCAACGACAATGCTGATGAAGAGAGCCCTGAAGTCAGCGTAGAAGAAGTTCGTTTAGCGCTGAATAATGGTAAGAACTGGGCTGCTCCGGGTCCAGATGGCATTAACTTATTTTGGTGGAAGAAACTAACTTCTACCCATAGCCATCTAGCCCGGATTTTTACAGCGTTTATCAGAGGCGACGAATCTATTCCATGTTGGCTTGTAGAAGGGCGAACCGTGCTCATCCCTAAGAAAGGTGACTTGTCTGACCCAAAGAACTACCGGCCTATCACCTGTTTGAATGCGGTTTATAAGATTTTTACTAAAATTTTAAATAATCGCATTCTAGAAGTGATAGATCCTGTATGGCAGCAGATATACGATCAACGTGGCAGTAAGAGAGGCCTGTCAGGTTGCAAAGAGAATCTGTTAGTAGATCGTTGTGTCATTCAAGACGCGATCTACTATCAGCGCAAACTGTCAATGGCCTGGATTGACTACCGCAAGGCATTTGACTCAACATCTCATGAGCTTATTCTCTTTTTGCTCAAATGCCTTGGGGTCGATCGTGATACAGTGGGATGCATCCAGCGTACGATGCAACTTTGGCGAACGCGGTTCCACATTTCATGTGGCAACGACAAACGTGTAACCGAAGTTGTACAGTACAAAAGAGGAGTGTTTCAGGGAGATTCTCTGAGCCCTCTGCTGTTTTGCATCTCACTGCTGCCAATATCTGTTGCGCTACGCCGTACTCGTGGATACTCAGTGGGCCCACCAACTGATCGGAGTTATTCGATCACCCACTTACTCTACATGGATGATCTGAAGGTATATGCACCTGATGAGGAACACCTTCAGACAGCCTTGAACATCGTAGGGGAGTATACACGGGATGTCGGCATGGCATTTGGGTTGGACACGTGCGCGGTCGTTAATCTGGTGAAGGGTAAGTGCTCTGATGTGCGTGAAGATATCGAGTTGGTAGATGGGGGCGTCATTGACCATCTTGACGCCGGAGAGTCGTACAAATATCTAGGTATTGAGGGAAGTCCTATGCAGGACCTTCCTAAAATCAAAACGACTCTCTGCAGCGAGTATGTGCGGAGACTCCGGAAAATCTGGTCATCAGAACTTTCCGGAAAGAACAAAGTCTCCGCAACAAACATGCTTGCTGTCCCGGTACTTCTTTACTCTTTCGGTGTCCTTAAATGGGCCCGAAAAGAGCTTAAAGACCTCGATATCAAGACACGCAAAGTCATGAATATAAATCGGAGCATGCACCCTAAGTCTTCAGTCGCCAGATTATACCTTTCCCGGCACATCGGAGGGAGAGGTCTTCAGAGCTTGGAGTGTCTACACGATCGTTTGGTTTTGGGTTTAACATATGAAGTTGTCAATTTCACAGCAGATGAAGACGACTTCCTTATGCAAATTGTTCATCAGCATGAGAATGCGCATAAGGGAGCGTTTTTATATAAGGCAGCAAAGTACGCGGCAAAATCCCTTGGTCTCGGAAGAGTAAATTCTCTTATTGAACTCCCTAAGGAGGAATTCAAGAGGGTCATCAGCAACGCTGAGCAGCAAAAACTGCTCAGTACACACATGGGCAAGTCAATGCACAGCGTGTTCTTTAAACACGTGCGTGAACATGGCTTGTCCGAGCAGCTGACGTTTTCCTTCCTTAAGTCAGCTGGCCTGATGTCCGAGACTGAAGGGTATATTTTTGCCTGCCAAGATGGTGTAATTAACACTCTCGAATACCGTGCAAAAGTGCTCCAGATGCAGCTACCCGACACATTGTGTAGGGTGTGTAAACAACATCCTGAGACGCTTATGCATCTCTTGTCAGCATGTCCTGTGCTGGCAAGAAGTGCATACGTCCAGCGTCACAATGCTGCTCTGCGAGTACTTTATTACCACCTTAGACATACGCACGGTATCGATAAAACACCAGTGCTGCCTTATTTGCCAGGAGATATTCTGCAAGTTGTTGAGAATGACCGTTGCCGTATTTATTGGAACGTGCCATTCGCAACAACGCGGAAAATAGATCATAATAAACCTGATATTGTGCTCTTCGATAAAACCGCTCGTAACATTTATGTTATTGAGTTTTCAGCTCCAGCTGAATATAACATCACGGTTAAAGAAGAGCACAAACACGAAATATATCAGGATCTCCTGTTTGAAATTGGCAAACTTTACCCAGGCTACCGTGTCAAGCTTGTCGTACTCATTGTTGGCGTCCTAGGAGGGATGAAACAGAATTTTGTATCTGCATTGGCTAAAATCCTAACTTGCTCATCGCAAGTTGAGCTTTTGGCATCGAGGATGCAAAAGGCTGTAATTCTCGGATCCCTCCGTCTCCTAAGACAACGAAACTTGGCCTGCTGCGCATGCTGATCATCTTGTTGATGAAGCATCGCAGCAGTAACGATTTGGCGCTCAGTTGAGCCCCTCGGTAGAGTCGGACTACCGGGGATAACCCCCTGAGCATTTAACTTGAAAAGAAATAATAATAATAATAATAATAATAATAATAATAATAATAATAATAATAATAATAATAATAATAATAATAATAATAATAATAATAATAATAATAATAATAATAATAATAATAATAATAACAATAATAATAACAATAATAATAATAATAACAATAATAATAACAATAATAATAATAATAATAATAATAATAATAATAATAATAATAATAATAATAATAATAATAATAATAATAATAATAATAATAATAATAATAATAATAATAATAATAATTATAAAAAGATTGAAATAGTCAATCTATTTTAAAAAAATCTTCACAAACAATAATTTTTTTTTTTTCGACTAATAAAACTTCACAAAAAATTATAAGTAAAATAAAATTTCGAAATTCAATATTTAAATTTCAAATTAATTAAATTCTTAAAAATAATGAAAAAGCTGAAAACTGTTTGAAATATAAAATTATCGGAGTTTTGAAACAGAATTTAAGATCTAATGGAAAATTTAAATATTCAAGTAGTTAAACTTCTAGAAAATAAGTTGAATAGTTAGTTATTTGAATGAAAATTTGTTTTCTTTGAAAGAAAAAATAGAATCTGATAAAAACCATTTTTTTTTACTGCAGAAATTAACTAAAGATTCAAAGGAAATAAAATTTTAAGTTAATATTTACATTTTCAATTAATTGAATTATTATAAGTAATTAGAACATTCCAAAACTGTACGAAATAAATAAAAATTCCTACAGATTTAAAACAAAATTAAAAAACTTTAATTTACCATTTAACTTTCTATTCAACCAGGTTATTATAAATAATTAAAACAGCTGAAAACAGTTCATTACCTATGATTATACTAATTTTCAAACTAAATTCAAGATTCAATTGAAAATTTGAATATTAAATCAATTAAATCATTGAAAAAAAAAAAATAAGAAAAATAGTTAAATCTATTTTAATCCAAAAATTATAAAAATGTTTATAAAACAAATCTTTACCTTGACAAATTTAACAAAAAAATTTAGAAAATCAAAATTTAAATTCAACATTTAAATTTTTAATTAATTAAAATGATTTGAATCAATTAAAATAGTTAAAAACTCTTCAAAATATAAAATGATAGAAATTTGAAAGAAATTTTAAGATTCAATTGAAGATTTAAAATATTCGATTAGTTAAATTATTTAGGAAATAAGTAAAATAGTTAAAACTGTGACAATTTAATTTTTTTTAAATAATTAAATTTCCAACAAAATAAAAAATTTTAGACATTTTTAAAAAAAAAAACAATAAAATCACATTTTAAAAACATAAAAATTTTGAAAATTTTTCAAAAAAATTTTAAATCAAATTCTAAAAAATAAACATTTTGAAAATTATCAAATTTGTCAAAAAATAAAAATTTTGAAAATTTGTCAAAAAAAATAATAAATCAAATTTTCAAAAATAAACATTTTGAAAATTTTTCTAAACAATTATCAAATTTTCAAAAATGGAGTTTTAAAAATTTTTAAAAATTACATCGAATTTTCAAAAAAAAAAAAAAGTGGAAAGAAAAAAAAACTCAATATTTTGAGTACAATTAATATTATAAACACAGTAATAGAATAAACTTATAGCGATATATATATTTATGCAAATTATATATATCTACTAGTTTACGTGCGCGCGTGACCGTACTGCTTCTGGGTACCAGAAACTCCACCCAGCTAAAAAATATTCGAACGTAAATTTTATATGAAAAGACGGATATTCGAAATGTAAATTATTCGAAAAAAATATTATACGTTTATCATTGAAGTGAAAGGAACAGGGTAAAACACACCAACTTTGTATGCATAAATAATGCCGTCAGTAAAGGCTTAAAAATTGTATTGTATGCAAAAAGACATTTTGTTCGAAAGGAAATAAATAAATATGGACTCAGTCGATATTACCAACACAGTTTTTTACGAATTGAACATGTTAACTTCACTTGGTAATATCGACTGAATCCATACTTATTTATTTACTTTCGAACAAAATGTCTTTTAGCATACAATACCATTTTTAAGCTTTTACTCACGGCATAATTTATTTATACAAAGTTGGTGTGTTTTACTCTCTTCCTTTTCACTTCAATTATAAACGCATAATATTTTTTTCGAATATCCGTCTTTTCATATAAATTTTACGTTCGAATATTTTTTAGCTGGGTGGAGTTTCTGGCACTCCTGATTCTGTGAGCAAAAATGCAAAAATGGTTAAGATCCGATATACGTTTTATAGTATATCATTTTTTTCCAAGTTACAGTGTTTCCGGAATTTTACCCGAAGAAAAATATTTATATATAAATTGGTTATATATGATTATATATCGAAAATGGCCATATATCATATATAATTATATATCACTATATAATTATATATAACAATATTTAATTATATATTTATTACATCTAATTAGTTATTAGATTATTTTTATGGATAGAGTATCCAATATGGTCCTATTCAATTCTCTATAACGAATTAAAATGCAAAAAAAAAAAAATGTTTAGACATAATTTTACGGCTATAACAATAGCGGTCACCGATCCAACTATTAACCCTGCTCAATGCTTCTTAACTTTGGTGATTTCCGTGCGTCTTGAAGTTTCTGTCTGTTGTGCTGCTGTCTTAGAAAATGATGATTGAATGATCTACATAATTTATCATATGCGTTTATCATAGATATAATATAAAAATTGATTTTATAATATATTTGGATAGTCATAATTCATAATTGATGTATTTGACCGAATCTCATCATAATATAGCACTTATTTAAATAATAAAATTAATAATAATTTTACTATTAGGTAGAAGCAAATCAGACCAAAACATCTCATAGGAAATGCAAAAAATCGTGTATTTCAGAATTATTTAAACGTAATGATAAACATCATTTTGCACTTTTTGTGATTACCAATAAAAAATTATTTTTTCAAAGAAAAAATTTTGATCACATCTGACTATGCAAGTCTAATCAGATCTCATTATATATAGACGCATTCATATATCATCAGATCTGATCATATGTAGACTTATATATGATTATGTATAGGGTTATAACAGCCAAGTATGATTATATCCGAGAAAAAACTTTTATATATGCTAATTATATATAAGCATATATAATTATATATAAGGATTATATATAACCTTGCATAGCTGTATATTGCTCCATATATAGGCATATACAATTACATATCATTGTATATAATTATATATGTGATTTCATATATAATCATATATGATTAAATACAGTTATATATGATTATATAGAAAAATTTTTTCTCGGGCGTACATGACGGACAAAAACATTTTTTGACCTGTCTTGATATTGGTTTACGTTTTTATTGCACTAAATCAATTTTTGAATATTAACATTTCAGAAAGGGCAGGCAAAAATTTAAAACTAACTTCACTCAACATTGGCGCTCATTAACAGGTGTTTTTGTGTATTCGTTTATTTTTTTATAAATAATTTTATCTAATTATTCATGAATAATTTTACGATATTATTTATCCATAGTTTCTAGTAATTATTTATTAATAAATTCATGCATAGGTTAAAATATAGATTCAAGTATTTTTCTACGTTTATGAATGTCAACATTTCTGAATGGGCAGGCGAAAATTTGAAACAAACCCCACTCAAAACTGGCGCTCATTAACAGGTGTTTTTGTGGAGTTGTTAGTTTATTAATAAATCATCTTATGTCATTTTTATGAACAACATCAAGTACATGTAAACATGAAGATATATAATTTGCTATATTTCTGAATGTTTTTTTTTGACAGAATAGGCGAAAAATCGAAACAAACCATGCTCAGCACTGCTGTTTATTAATAGGTGTTTTTCTGTATTTGTTTGTTTATTTATTTATAATTCTGTGTAATTATTTATAAATAACTTCAAGTACACTTAAGCATACACATGAATTTTTTTTGCTTTGCCGTATTTTTCTTTATTAAATAAAATTCTTCTCCTCATCTACTCCCATGCCGTTTGAGTGAATCAGAAAAATTATCAGTCTGTTCTGTATACTACGATAATCAACAGGCTAGTATAGTCAAACCATAAAAGGCTAAAAATTACTCTCGCGAATACGTAAACTTTTAAAAATAATGCAGTTTATTGGAATATTGGTCAAATAATATTGCTAATGAAGATTCGTAATGAAATAAATTGAAATTACGTACACTCGAAACAGTAAATAGTATTAGTTGTAGATAATATTTACAGGTTTCTATCATAACTTAATGATTTCTAGACTATTATGTATTTTAACATCGGAGACTACTCCTTTTCAGATAATAATTGAAAAAATTATTCTCTAAAGATATATTTTATGTGCGCCAACTAACATTAATGTGTTCTAATTTCAATTCTACTCTAAATTGTATTTCGTGTAAAATTATAGAGAAAATATGATATTTATGAAAAAATTTCTTTGTAAACTATATTTTGAACGACTTTATCCCGATTATCGACGGTTAAATATACTTGTAAAGCCGACCACGATCTGACTCGTGAGAAAGCAACGTACAACTGACCATAATTGGAAACGTCTTTATTAAGATCGACTCCAATTTTTTCGAAGGTCTGACCTTGAGCTTTTTTAATAGTCATACAGAATGCTAGCCTAATAGGAAATTGTCTTCTCTTAAATGTGAACGGATATGAATTTTTACAATACAACGTCAGTCTGTTAATAAAAACAATATCTCCGGCCTTGTCCCCGGATATGATTTTGCATTTTAAAACGTTGTCTCCTAACTGCAAAATTATTAGTCTTGTACCATTGCAAAGGCCTTCATTTACATTTAAATTTCTGATCAACATGACTATCGAATATTGACGCAATTGTAGTTCGTATGGTGGAAAATTTCGTGGATTTAAGGTATTCAAGTATTCCAGAAGAATAGCGTCATCAATATTTTCATTATCACAATTATTTGTATTGTCAATAGCAGTATAATTTTTTTCCGAAGAAAGATCTAATAATTCAACTACTTGTTTATTAATTGCATCAACATTTATATTTCTAGCAGATAAAATCACAGAAGTAGTAAGTTCATCATAACGTTTACCTCTAATTATTCTACCATATATATTTTCTACAATTTTATTATCATTGTATGTAAGGCACAAGTCAGGAAGAACTATTTCATCGTTTAAGTGGTTTACAGTTCCATTACCAATATCCAGTAAGAATTTCACAAATTCTATCTCTTCTGGCAATGCACGCATATTCTGGGTTAATGATAATTTATGAAAGTGTTTCCATAAAGAACTAAATTTAATTGACAGATTAACCGTTTCAGTCCGAGTAGCATCGGGTAAAACCGGAAGTAGGTGACGAAAATCACCGCCTAAGATCATCAGTTTTCCACCAAAGGGTATATTGTTTCCCATAATATGTCGTAAAGTTCGATCGATTATTTCTAAGGCGTATCTAGGTGACATAGGAGCTTCATCCTGAATGAAGACGTCAACATTTTTCAAATACTTTCCCTGGCTAGAACTCGGTTTAATATGTGAAGATGAATCTGAGAACATTGGTACTGGCAAACCAAATGTTTTATGTACGGTTTTACCATTAGGCAAAAGAGTTGCTGCAGTACCTGTATAGGCCATAGTACATACAATTTTATTTCTGTTTGCTAATAAATGATATAATGTTGTGTAAATGAATGTTTTACCCGAACCACCCGGTCCATCTATGTAGACGCAATTGTGAAGATTCGATTCTCTATGTTCTACAGAATTTACAACGAAATCTACGATTTCTTTTTGATTAACATTTAGTTGATTATAATACGTTTGTGATAGGTCCCATGTAAGAATATGTATTGATTCATTTTCGTGTAAAATTTCATCTGCTGGTGGCATTCCAGGAAAAGTAGAAAGACTAATGCCTTCTTTACTTAGCATCGAATTGATAAACGCGTAAGCTTTTTTTCTTCCTTCTTCTGCCCCCAATTCTCGACTGAAATCTTCGGACATTGCATCTTTGAATTCTTCCCACAAAGCTTCTGGTTGCAGAGGTTGACAATGCATTAGTATACGAACAAATAAACAACGTAGTTGTTGAGGCATCATCCAGACTGTTGCTTCAGTTAATGTTCTTCGCCATTCGTGATCATCTTCAATTAATCCAGCAGCTAAACACGCCGACATGTACGTCTCATATACCATTCCATTTATTGTCCAAAGATGTTCAAAGCTTATGGCACCTTTCACGTGGATTAATAGTAACCTTGTCACGTAACGATTCAAATTATTTAATTTTAATTAGTTGTAAGTTTAAATATTTTAATTTGTAAGTTTGAATTTGAACCGTTGCGCGGGCATTCCGCCATTCCGCCGGTTGAGACAGCAGTTCGTTCGCAATACTAGCGCATGCGCGCAACGTGTGAGTGAGCACGTGTATGAAATTATTTTATTTTTATAATTTAAAAATATAAACAATTGATTTTTGTTAGTTTAAGTTTTTGTTTAGGATTTTGAAACATTTGGGATGCATAATCCAGTGCCACATTATGCCCCAAATATTGTTTATATTATCTTTTTTTGTCAAACTTGTCATCCGATAATTTGATGTCATTGATGTATTGGTGAAAAGTATTGACCACCGGGTAGGGGGAAAATCAATACTTTGTTGACACGAATTTGATGATATGAACTAATTATTATTTAATTTATGGAATAAGATAAAAATACGAACATATTATAAGTAAATAGTACATGCATTTGAATAATTATTCATGTATCATTCAGGGGTGGAAAAATTATCTTTATATTTTATATTTTAATTTAAAAAACTAGCCCAGGGCTAGAGAAAAATAATCATAATAGTAATTAGGGCGATTATTGCGCCACGTGAGCGACCAACAGGTGGAGAATAGGATAATTAAATCGAAAGATACGGGCTATTGTTGTGTACGGACGCTGTCTGAAAAGTGAAGAATTATTATTGCTTATAACGAGTAGTTTTTATTTATTACAAAGTTCTGTTGATAATATTCACCGGGTGAATAATCGTGTGTACTTAATTTCTACATATTATTTGGCTGACATTGGAGATTTACGAGTAAGTACTTTGTATTTCTTTCGCCGTATAATATTTTTCACGTGATAACCTCCCCCGGTAGTTGTTGGTCGCCGCGGAGAGTATAATTAATAAATATATTAATATCACTGAATAATACATGGGGAAAATTATAAACAATTATTGTTAAATATTAGTTTTTGTCATATTGTATACAGTATCCGGATATTTTTTTTATATAAATATATATATATACGTATATAAAACATATACGACGTATTGGGACGTCGCCGGTATACATATATATATAGCTATAGTATATATATATCTATAGAGCGCATGCAGTACTTGAGTAAATTCCTCAAGTACTGATATCATCTTTCGGGTGAAAAATTCCTGAATAATATTAACTAAATAATATTATTATTTAAAATAATTAAGTAACTTTATTTTTTTTTTATTTTGATTTATATACCCCAGTGGCCAAAGATTATTATTGTACTTATTATTATCTACAAAGAGAAAATTTATGATTTGTTTGCGTGTGAATTAAAAATTCCGTATCTTTCTCTCTCTCACAGGTGTGAGAGATATATTAAATGAATTAAAAATATCATTATCATTTATTCTTATTAATAAAATTGAATTATATTATTATTTTCTTAAATTGAGTATAAGTATTAAGTTTAAATAAGTTGTATTAATCTTGTGTGATAAGAAAGCACCCTATTGGTAAAAAATTTATAACTTATATATATATTGTAAAATATTATTATATTTTTTTTATTGTTTAAAAATATAAGCAATCGGAAACCAACAGCTGTCGGGGAAATCTTAATATTTATTTCTCTGGATCTTTTTCCTACTATTTTTCATTTATTTTTCCTGCTCTTATTTATTATTTATATGTAATTATTTGTTGTTTATTTACGATTTTTCTATTATCTGTTTAATTTATTGTTTCACTCGTGTGTTTATCCGCCTTGTTACGGATCGCTTGCTCGGATTTTCCCTCGTAAATTCCCCCTGAATAAATTTTGGCCGTTTTAAATAAACGGTCTGGCGCCTGCGCGCACTAACCCAGCCTGAGGAGCTGGTTCAGGCATACTAATTATTTATTATTATTATTTTATTTGATCTCAGTATTTTATATCATTTATTATTATTTATTATTGTTTATTTTTCACGCATGGGCGACCGCATACGATATATTAGACTGTTCCGCGTCTCCGTCGCGAAATTTCAGTACGATATACGTTATAACCTTAGATGGAATATTTCAATTTGAGCAGGACTGATAGAATACATTTGCCCAATAACGTTAAAATTTTTTTTTTTGTGGTTGCCACGAAGATATTTTAGTCTCATTATCTTTTTTAAACACATAATTTCGAGGAATGTCGCTGTATACGTATTGTCGTGCGAACGGATCTCTTTCGTTTAATGAAAAATAATCAATTAACATTGATTGTCTTTGTAATGCCTCCAAGATATCGCTTTCATTACAATCATCATTGATAGTAATGCTTTGTTGATTTTGTAAATGGACCGGTAGTCGATCAATAGAATGGCTTTTATCTTGAAATTTTTTCGATAAAATACGCCAAGCAGCTTCAACCGGACCGACATAACGGGCTTCAACAAAACTCTGAACCTCGTCATGATTAATAACATTGTCGTTTGAATTATGTAGTAGTTCATGTATTGGTTCTACAGGTTCTGATCTAACATTTGGAATGTTCCCTGAGATAGTTATACCAGCTCTATCATGACCTTTGTATACATATTTATACAAATATTTTATGGCTGTGACTGAGCAAACAACTTCTGTGTTAATATGGCAATTAAAAGTTTTTAATAAAACAGGGTTATATAGAACCACATGACGGTTATCAAAAATATGATTATTTCTAGAGAATGTTATTCCTTCGTCCCGACGGCGATAAGATAGGTATCCATTATCATCAACTGTCGTTTCATTACAGAAATTTCTGGGAAATTTTTTGGAACAAATTCCATTAATCAGACACCAATCTCCACAAGGCCCATGGAGCATGTTTCTAGTGACAATATCATGTAATATCGGAGTTTTAATTGGATTTGGAAATTCCGCAGATATAAATTTATTGACACATTCAGGAGTTTTTATTTTGAAATTATTTTTCATTGTTATTAACATATGTAAATGTGGCAATGCGCGCTTTTGAAATTCAATAACCCAAATGTAAGCTAGTACTTCACCAAAAAGATGTTGTTTTACAATCATCTCGATCAAGGCATCTTTTTTTATATCAAAAACACGTGCAGTTAAATCTGGTCTATCTGCGGCACTTTGTCCTGACAATAAATTTTCCCTAATTTCAGACCAGTTAGGATTACACGTCATTGTAATAAATAAATCTGGTTTGTCAAATTTCCGAACCATAGACATCGCATCTTGATAATGCTGTAACATATTACGTGGAGAACCGTGAAAAGTAGATGGTAAAATAACAATTTTACCTATACTTAAGTTCGTATCATTACCACGAGGTTGAAGATGATCCAATAAGCCTTGGTATGATTCGGCAGGCAATTTTTTTTGATTATATTTACAAAAACTTAGTCTGTCTTTCTCTATTTTAACATAACTATCAACTATCCATTGCTGAGTTAAGCGACGTCCCATTAAAAAAAAATTAAAATCATCTTGAATTGCTAATTTGAATTTATAATAATCTTCACGAGTTACTCTTCGATTAGTTTTACGTACACAAGGTAAAAATTGATGCCAAAATTGATTACCAAACGGATAAAATAATGGATAAATCCAGGGTTCAGTATTAGGATCCATAGTAGATAGGAATTGAAAAGTTTTTGTTGTTTTATTTTGAACCGTAATATAGAATTCAGGAATATCACCATCAGCTGAAGTGGTAAAAATTGCAGCAACTTCATTTACTCTTTCGAAATTATATCGCCTAGCGACCATACCAGGTTTCAAAGTGAAAATCATATTTAATTCAGGTTCAACGTTAGTTCCATTTGCATCAACCGATGACTCATTTAGCAATAAGTCTTTCATCATTTGATACGACTTCGCAAAAACGTTATATCGACGTAAAGTTATATCTATTTCATTTAAAAGATGTGTATCACACTGCGTATTTCTTTCAGAACGATAACTCATAGCTTCTGTTGGATCTATAATAAATAATTGACCATAACTTGGGGATTCATTAGACATAGGATACAATGAAGTATTCATTTGATAGTATATTTGTCCTTGAATTTTAAAACAATATGGACCTCGTCGTTGTGAACATAAATCAACCAAATTAGCATTAAAAGAAGCGAAAGAAAAGGAACTATTAAAGTTACGAATGCGTTCAAAGAAATTTTTTTATTTTTCATGCATGCCAGTAAATAAAGATTTTAATAACGGCGGAAATTCTGGTTGGATTTCTAGTGATACTTCACCATGCCGGTAACAATCGTTGAAAGAATTGGTTTTATTAGACACGATTTCATCAGCAAAATGTTTCGCGTTACAATAACGACAGATCACATTCATTGCACCTATGTTATTTTCTAGAACCATTTCCATATCAAAAACATTATTTATATTTAATCGGTTTTGATTTTTATTTGAAGACGATTCGTCAGCTGTTCTGCTATAATTATGTTCTGTGAAGTATTGATTTCCAAGCGTAGTTTCACTTGGTATTGAAGATCTACTATAACTATGTTCAAAATAACTATTTTGATCTTGATTTGAGCTTAACGGTAATGTATGCGATGTAGATGGTACGCTATTCAAATCAGTCATTGAATTTTGATAATTGTGATGATTGGTAATGTTTTCATAATCAGACGATTCATCGAATGTTATGCTATCATCACGATCAAAAAAGTTGATTCTAGATTGAGTTAATTTTGGTTCTGATGATTCATCATATTCATTTGTAAAATAACAATACGTTAATTGCGTTGAATCTGAGTTTGATGAACCATATGACGTAGAGGGAATAACAGTAACATTTATTGTTTCTATTGTTAAAAGATGAATGATCACAGGAATCTATGTGTTCAGTGATTTTTTTATCAATATCAATTACTATATTAGTATTATTATGTGAGCAAGAAGCAAGAGATCTAGTCATATTAGGCGTATTTGCAATTAATTTTTTTGTTTTTTGGGATGCACGGTATTTTCGTTGATACATTTTATTTTTTTCACGGCGAGCTTTTTTCATTTTTTCTACCTCAGCTGGAGTTCGTTGAGTCTTCCTTCGTCCCACGATAATTATATTATAGTGAAGAATTCGGAACCAAACTAAAAATTTAAACTCATGAAATAATTTTATACAATGAATAGTATGAACACAGAAACTATTACAGAAAGATATAAGCATGTTTCTCAAAGTATGATAATTATAACTATTAAAAGTCTAATAAATTACAAACTAATGAATTATTAAATACTTCCAAATCGTGAGTAATGTGGGTTTATATATAAAGCAATTGTATGGACAATATAAAAACAATGTATAAGGGTTACAAATAAGTTTCCGCCGTTTTTTAACACAAATTGAATATTTATTATAGAAGAACAGTAATATAAATTTATTTAAAATATTGCCCATCACTTGCAATCACTTTTTCCCATCTTTCAGGCAGCATTCGAATCCCACGTCTGAAGAACTCATTGTCTTTTGAGGCTATCCACGAATCAACCCAATTTTTGGTATCCTCATAAGATGTGAACCGCTGCGCCGTCAGAGCATGTGCCATGGACCGGAACAGGTGATAATCGGACGGTGCAATGTCTGGTGAATACGGCGGGTGGGGTAACACTTCCCAATCAAGTGTTTCCAAGTACTTTTTGACGGGAGCCGCGTTCCCTTTTGTTTTTTTATTTTTTCTTTTTTATGAATTTTATTATTATTTTTATTTCCTTGTTGATGAATCATTCCTAATGATTTGAAACGATGTGAGACTGCTTGCTGAGTGATTTCTAATGTTAGAGCAAATTCTTTTTGTGTTTGAGATGAATCTTCCTCCAATAATTCCTCCAATTCTGCATCCTCGTAAATTTTTGGCCTTCCACTGCGATCTTTGTCTTCTACGTCGAAATCACCGTTTTCAAACTTTTGAAACCACTCTCGACACGTTCTCTCACTCAAAGCACCCTCACCATATGCTTCTACAAGCAATTGATGCGCCTCAGCAGCAGATTTCTTTAAATTAAAGAAGTAAACTAATATTTCCCGCAAATGACGCTTACTTGGCTCAAATTTTGACATTTTCAACTTATAAAAATTATATTTTACCAATATAAAATCAATGATATTAATAGGTTATGTTGTTCTTGAATGTCCAAACTATTTTTTAAGCCGGTTATCATCTGCGAAAGCTAACCGAAACTCCGTGCCGCGCCATCTACAATAAAACGGCGGAAACTTATTTGTACTCCTAATATTTTATTGATAGTTTATCTTACAATATTAATTAAAAATTACATTATTAATAATATTTTTCATTGATTTATAATAATATTAAAATTTATGAGGATTTATAAATGTTTCTCTTTATTTTGTATTCAATAGATATTATTGTTGAGTTAAAAATTTTTCAATTGACAAAAATATTTAAATAGATTTCAATTACAGGCATATGTAATGTTTTTGATTCTATTTCAATTATTCAATCAACGACAATCATAAGTAATTAATTAATAAATTTGTTTAGTTTTTCGTGATAATAGTTCTTTAATTAAATCCAAAGTCGTACTTTTTCGGTTAATCCTTTTTGCTTATATAAAAAAATTTCTGTTAATACAAATAATTATTAGATTGAAATACAAATACGAATACAATACAGATACAGGTTCAGTTACAGGTACAGGTTCAGTTACAGGTACAGGTTTAATTACAGGTACAGGTACAAGTACAGGTACAGATTTAGTTTCATATTCAAACTACATTGTTTTCAAATAGTTTTCTGTTTAAAATGTACAAAATCCAATATATATTGTCGATAAGTCTCTTTAACTTCAGCAATAAACCACTTACGACTGTAGGCTTTTTCAATCACTAAATGTTAAAAAAAAAATTAAATTCCGTCAGTATAAATCCAGTTTAGATACCAGGGGACCTGAAACAAAAATATCAAAATTGTTAAAAGTGAGTAATAAAATGACAAATATACAAACATTAGTAAAAAATGAAACCATCAATAAATCTCCTTTTTACATTAACCCTTAATAGTGGTTACATGAACAGCATTCACAATATACGTTATATTTTCAAATATTTATATATATTGAGTTTCGTATTTAAAAGGTTAGAATATGTTTTTTCCTCGAATCTTTCGAATTTTTATTTATTAAAATTAATATAGTTTAAGAAACTTATTTATTTTTGTAAGAGTTAGAAGTTAATTAAAATGTCTAACATTTGTAGAAAAATCAATATTAATATAAATAAGGTAACGAATTCAAAGTTGTTAAAAATTCAAGTGAAATTTATTGTAATTATAATATAACCTTTACTGTTTTTGCAAAAAAAAGAACAATGTCAGAAACACATACTTACGTACTAATTGAGTAACTTATAAATAATAAGGATTTCACGCAGATATAATTTTCATTAGGATAATGAGAACTTCCAACTCACTAATGAAACAATTAGCTTTTACAAAGTTACAAACAGTATAAATATTTCTTGAACAAATGGTACAATAACTGTTTATAAACTATTAAGTAGAATTATTCAATCTAATGTTTATAATTTGCGATATACATACGGTGCTGATATACGTTTTGATAAACCAATATTAATATTTCAGAAAATCAAAGATTTCGCACAAAATAATTATCACCGTTTAAAGCAATATTAAATCAAACAGATTTTGTGGAAAAACGATTATTAAAGGTTAATCGAGTAATGAATAATAAATAAACGTAAGTGTACATTATTCGGCGTTCAATTTTCACTTAAGGGGTTAGGGGTAGTCGGAGACACGAAAAAATGAGAATTTTCAGTAATTTTTGTTTGCTATTAGATCATTCTATTTTACAACAGTAATAATATGGCATTATTAAACAATGTTTTGACTTGAAGTCACGAAAATTTGTAAAAAAAAAATTTATAATTTTCAAAGTAATAGCTGTCTGTGTTGACCCAGTTTCAAAAAAAGGTCCCTGCGGTGACTGTCATAAGTCTTTGGAGATTCATCTAAAATCAATCGGATGAAAAAAATTAGTTTTATAAATAGATAATCCTGGGCCTGATCGAAGCTTTTTTTTTTTTTTCAAAAATTAACAAAATGGCGGCCTCAGGAAATTTTTTTCTAGATTTTCCGGAAAAAATCAACAGTTAATTGGTCTTAAAAAATCGAAATTTTTGAAAAAAAAAAAAATCCTTTGATCAGGCCTGAGTTTATTATGTATTTTAAAAGCTGTATAAATTTCATTAAAATCTACTGAGCGGTTATCGAGTTACAGTTGTCACCAGTTCAAAAAACATAGTTTTGAGAAAAACGCATTAAAAGTTTCACACTAGATTTACGTACAGAAATACGAATTATTTAATTACTTACACAGATTCATCTATTCCTGGGCCATATAATAGATTTTCAGCCATTGTGGAAGTTTCCGAGACGTCAATTTGATGTTGCTTACGAAGCATTCTGCCTTCCCGAATGTTGTCGTTGGCGCGCTGATCTGCCACTTTCACACGTGCAGCATCCTTTTTTTTCAGCATACCGATGGGAATTAGACCCACAATCAAGTCCTAGGGTATTCATAACCATTAATAATGAATGTATACCTTCATTAAATATACAAGTATCTATGTATGCAGCAATTCGTACGATAGTATAACTAGTATTCACGGTTTTTGGGAATATTTTCCACACTAGTCGGTTGAAGCTCTCATTATTATTCTGATTGAATCCACTTACACATCTTAAAAGTAAATTATCATTACTGAGATCGTAGTAAATCGGTTTAATAGCTGTTAAAACATCAGGAGGTAAGGGAGAATAATCTTGAGTATAAGTATCAAGCTCTCCACGTGCTTCAGCGCGCTGATAAGAGCACTAAGAATCTTCGCCTTTTGGACACATATCATGATTCGGATTTTCATCAGTCGAACCGTAGTGGTAAAAAGTTGCCATAATAGCAGATTTCATATCTGCTATAGAATCGCAATGACGACGTATAGATAAACCATAGTACACAGTTAATTTGTCTATAACTTTTCCTGTAAGCTTACCTCTACCACCAAGACTTTTTTGTTTAGATTTCAGAGTACGCAGTCGAGTCCCCATCCGCTTTTGAACATGGCCTATACATTCCTTTTTATTTACGGTTGTATTTTTGTAAGGATCTGCTTTTATAATTCCAGAATAGGTTTTCGAATCACCATCGCCAATGTAGTTGATATATTTAACTCCATATTTTGTTTCAGACTGCTGAAACATTTCAATCATCGCATCCACCTCCATTTTCCCAGAAGACCCCTTGTGATTAGCACTACACTCATTTTCACGCGAATCATACCATTCCTCGAACTCAACCGTATTTCTTTTATTTTTCCAATACTCACATAGCTTACAATAAGCACTTTTAATGTTTATATCAACAATCTTTCCAGTAAAATAGCCAATTATAGAAGAAACTCTAAATGACGATGTAAATCCCCTTTTTTGCCAGGTTCCATCTCCCGATACAGTCAAATCATTCTTATTTTCATTTTCACTACTTGCTTCTTTTTCTTCATTCACAGCTTTTTTCATCAAGGATTCTGCAACGGTTTTACCACAATCTAAAATGTGCTTCAATAATATTGTATGCGTAGTTTTATGTAAAAAAGACGGCATGTCCATCAGGCCACAAAACTTGCACAAACCTTCGTATCCAATCCCTAGTATTCTCATCACAAAAATGAAGCGTCTATTTATTTCATAGGAATGCCCAATGAAAGAGCACGAAGGAATATATTCATTGTCACAGTTATTACAAGAAACTACAATTTTAAATCCCAGCCCACGTGTACTAGCTGTTTGAAATGCAATGTTTTCATCACATTTTTTACATTTCACAAGAGCAGAAATGGCAGTAAATACTGTAATAAAATTAATTATTCGAAATTCAGTGGTGCAACTTTCGGGTACATCGTTTTCAGTATTTTGTTTCAGTTTTTTAAACGATGTACTCCGAACACTTTCATCACGTTCCGCCGTTTTTGGGTTAAATACATTTTTTCGTTTCTTTGAATACGACTTACGGATATTTTCAGATCTCCGAACTTCTCTCGAAACTTTTTTCGTATCACGTCCCATAATAAATAACTTCAAAAATAATTTATTTTAATAACGCACAACTATCGACTGCTACAGGCATACTAGTGACGTGGCGAAAAACAAAAAATTTGTAGTACTTATTCTACCTAGAAATTGTAAATATATATAGTAGGGTATTTATAAATTTAGGTACTACTACATACATCAAAATTTAGTTCATGGATGACAATAGAACCCGAGAGACCGGTTGCTTGCAGCTGCCGCTAGCTACCTGCTCCCGAGCGTTTTGGAGTGCCCGAGCGCTCTTTGTTATTTGTCGAATAACTCGAAAAATAATTATCGGATCAACTTCAAATTTTCAGAGAATATTTTGAGACAATGTGAATTGTCTTCGTCGTCCTCAGCCTTGCGGTTCCCGTTTTTCTCCGTCTCGTTGCCGTCTGAATCTCGTACGTCATAGTGCCATGGTCACATGACTTATTTTCACGTCGACGCATGTCCGTAAGGGTAAAGTGGGGACAGAGTTCAGAGGCGAGTCCCAGGCCCTCAATTATCGGTCAATCACTTCGATTCTGGATTATATAGCGTTCAGACGTCTTAAAATTTATCCTATATCAATAATCAAGCAATCTTACTTGCGTTAATTATTTTGCGTTATTATATTTCCTTTTTCATTTATTAATAATTAATTTGTTAAGTTTATTATACGTTACTGGCGATATACTCGCATATTAAATAAATTAAATAAGTTATAAGTAAATTTAGTGTATTAACTGACGTTATTCCACGTGGTCACTGACTGAATTTACATCGTTCACACCAGGACTCTTTATATTGTACTTTGCGGAAACGTTCATTGTAAGTAACTGAATTTTATTATAGTTGGCAATAAACTTGCACCTCTTTGATTATTTCCTTATTCTATTTTTCACCTTTTATCCTCTTTATATTTTGCATACTGGTAACATTACTGAATAAAAATAGATAACTATTAATTAAGTCATAAGATCATAATTTAATAAATTATAAGCCGTGAGGTGAGTTGATGAATTTTGATATCCGTTGTCGAGTTTGAATAAGTGCGGGTCTTTGCTTTGCAAGAACCCCCGCCCGTTGCTCTGTCCAAGTAAAAATAAAATTTTGTTAGAGGCCAGCCTAAGCCAGGGTTCAACCCGCGAATTCTGGTGGCTGCTGGTAAAAATCGCGAAGAGAATAAGCGATTTGTCTCAACTGGCGCTCGAACAGGGACTTTGCAGTAGTTCGAATCGTCAACGAAAAATTATATTGATTTTTCTCACGGCTTTACTGAAAAAATTTCTCCAAAATTTCTAATCAAAAAAAAAAAAAAAAAAAAAAAAAAAGGTTTTAAATAAAGAAATTCTTTACCAGTATTCAAAATTTCATTATCCTGCATTCATCATTCCATCACATAATTCATTATTTCATAAAATGTTTAATTACTGCTTCTATTCATTTATTATAAATTCTTAAATTACTTAAATTTGTTGTTGTAATATTGTGTGTCAGTTTCGTTCCCATGAAAACTTTTTTTTTTACGCTGTAACCTTGAGCGTATATTGTCTATACGCGTTGTTATAAGAGACGGTAGTATTTATATTCTTTGCCGTTTACGGTCTCTATTTAGACACAAAGACAGTCTTAAAGTAAATAATAATATAAATACTTAAAAACTTTAAAATAAAATTTCCGTCTGTATAATAAATAACTTTCTTTGTAAAATAAAGATTATTTTCGTCTCCGGCTGAAATAAAATATTCTTAACAAAATCCTACCCAAAAATAAATTAAACACTTAAGCAAACTACAAATAAAGTCTTTGCAGTAATAAATCAAAATTCATTTGTCATCAAGAATTGTAATAACTAAAATAGATTATTAATTTACCCTATTTAATAAATAAATAAATAATCCCTACGGCTTTGGATTAAACTTCATTTTGATAATTCTTGACAAAGATAAATTCATTTATAATTCGATAATACTTCAATCAGTTGGATCGAGTAAAAGTATTGATGATAAAATTTTGATAAATTATTAATCCTGAATCGAAAATTTGTTTCTTTCAAATCATGCCGTTACCGAGGACGCCGATGCTACAACCACCTTCCTCGGTCACCTCGTCTAATAACCCAGCTGATCTTTTACATTTCCCTGTTACATCGGGCGTGGTAATCGCAAGTACGAGCGTAATGGATGATTTTGTTGATCTTATGCCAAACGATAATTTACATAACAGTACCATACGTACCCAGAATCAACCTGCGAATAATAATCATAATGTCCCTACCACCTGTGCGACTGAGAACGTTAACAATAACTCTCACAACGTTAGTGGGATTGTGCCGATTTCTGAATCGCAAGATACAACTTCCGTTGCCGTGTTACAAAATGTAGTTTCGGGACTACAAACAGAAATTGAGGCACTGCGTGCCGAACGTCAGCACTTGCTTCGAATATCGAGTTCGGTTTTACGACCCCCAGGTACACAATTGCCACCCGTAAATTTTCAGTCAAACGCATCAAGCATTTGGATGCCGAGAGAGTTATTCCCTACTACCACTGTGACGACACAAGCAGCAAACCCCCTTCCTAATAGTCATGCTAATGTACATCCACATGCACTCATTCCGGCAACGCAAGCGAGCGGGCAACAGCTCGGCTTACCTGCGCGTGAACCGTACGCGCATCCGACGGTCCCACTACCAATTCATTCGCTACCGCCACATATGAATCCTCAGCCTTCGCATTCACATACACACACACCACCACACAGTGGTACTCACGTACCTGCATATGCGAATATACCCATACAAGCACAGCCGTCAACGTGGTATAATACATATACAATTCCAGCGGGAAATTTAAATACGAGTGGGTCTAACTCTATGCGGTTGTATGATCTCAGTCGTCTTGTTAAATCGTGGAACATTTCGTTTCCGTCTCGTGATCGATCCTTGTCCATTGATGCTAGGAAGTATTTAAAACTGATCGAGCAACGGATGGTCAGCAATGATATTTCCTTCGAAAATTTTCATGCAGTTGTAATTAACACACTCAACGGCGACGTCCTGGAATGGTACTATCACAACGAGGGCTTGTTTCATAGTTGGGTGACCTTTAAAGAATATTTTAAGATTTGGCAGGTTCAGCAAACAGACGAATCGGTGCTGCAGGGGATTTACTCGGCCACACAAAACAATGACGAGACAGGAGTTGCATTTATTAATCGGATGCAAAGTGAATTTGCAAAACTAGAAGACCCGTTACCTCAGACAAAGTAGATTAGAATCATAACTTCGCGATTTAATTCTCAATTCTTAAAAAAATTTTCGGATACAACAATAATGACGTACGCGGAATTGTATACACGGGTCAGTGCTTGGCAGTCAACGGCTGATGCACTGAATCCTCGTCTTAAAATTCATAAAGAAAATAATAGTAGAATTAAAACTCGCAGTCAATTAAATGTTATCGAAGATTCAGAAGTAGAACTAAACAGTATCGATACTTTACAGCCTTCTGCTTCATCTACTAATAATAATTTTTCAAATAATGATTCTAATAGAAATAATTTCAACAGAAACAATAATTTTAATAGAAATAGTAATTTTAATAAAAATAGAAATTTCAATAATTTTAAAAACATGCAAAACCCGGTACAATTTGATTCACATTTTAAAAATCCAAACTCTGAGTCTTCTACTTTACTAAGTAACTTTGAGTCGATGATGAAAACTATTCTAGAGAAGTTAAATCAAACTACTGTTAATACGTCACCGGGAAAAGTCAGTACACCCCCAGTGTCACCAAATATTACACCAAAAGCTCCTGTCTGCGGTCGTTGTGGGAGAATTGGTCATGTTGCTGAAGTTTGCTGTGGGCCCGTAACTGATGAGTTACGTATTAAAGCGGGATTGCCTCTCCGTCCCCGTCCTCCGTCTCCAAAAAACGCGTAAGCGCCCTGGTAGACATTCATCGCGTTACCAGGGCTTCTGAATCAACAAATGGACTGAATAAGCCAACCGAAATTAATAATGACACGCTTGAGTCGTCTAAATTAAATCCCGACGCGCCTGAATTTATGATCAGTAACGGAAAATTCTTTTTAAATTATCCTATCGCTTCGGATGCTCCAAAATTGGTCGGTAACGTTTCGGAAAATTCCAACGTTGATTTAATTGATTTCACAACTCCTCTCGACCAAATTTCTGACAAGCTGGCAGATGCAGAGTCCAATTGGGAGACGAGTTCTGAAGCGTCACAGCAAATTCTAAATGTCAAAACACCAAAAATCAAGAATTCGATAAAAACGCTGAAATCTAAAATTAAAAAATCCATAAATCCGTCGCGTAATTCTAAAAATAAAATTAATCAAAATCAACTAAAATCTCCACCTAAAATTTCATTACTGGACTGTGAGATCGACGAACGGCAACGACAAACCGTCACAAAGTTTGAGACTGACTCAGAGACAGACAATACCCTTCTCTGTGATCTAAGGGAGGATATTAGTCCTTTATATGACTCAGAGATCGACGAGTATCGCTCTGATTCCAGTGAAGAAATTGCTTATGCCCCAAAATTCACGATATCACTGAATGCAGACACTAAACAAAGTACATTATTGCCGACGCTCAGTAATGATAATAATTACAGTCTCATGACGTCTTCAGCGAGTCTTAAAGCACCTTCGACAGTCAGTCGCATGATTGCTAAAATTTCTATCGGTAAATATGAATTGGAAGCATTACTGGACAGTGGGAGTGAGCGCAGCTATATTTCTGAGATTGCTTATGAACAAATCAAAGAAAATCAGCTGCAAGATCTCACACCTGATCCCACTAGCACTCATGGGGTAACAATGGCTAACTCCAAGTCCACGCAAACACGTGGTGGAGCGCCATTTAAAATAAAACTTGACGGTCACGATATCATTACTTGGTTGAGTGTCTTATCTGAATTATCTACTCCAGTTATTCTTGGTCTTGATTTCTGGCAACTAGCAGACATTCAAGTAAATTCCAAGGAAAATACTTGGAAATTAAATACCAGTAATGTCCTTCATTCATTTTTCTCTCGGTCCGGATTTACCAATCTAACATCATTAAATGCACTCTCTTCAGTTGAACGGGCCGATCTTGAACGATTTTTAGCCCAAGAATTCGAGAAAAATAAACAGGTCAAATTGGGTTTAACGCACTTAGTTCAACATTGTATTGAATTGATAGACGATACTCCAGTGCGTACTAAACCTTATCGTAGAAGTCCTCCAGTAATGAAAGCGATGCACGACAGAGTAGATGAATTACTCGCGAAGGGTTATATTCAGCCTTCAAATAGTGCTTGGGCAAGTTCACCAGTAATGGTACCCAAGAAAAATAATACTTGGCGCATGTGCATTGATTACCGGCCATTAAATAAAGTAACGAAAAAATCCGCTTATCCGTTACCGATTATGCACCGCATTCTATCAAGTCTTCAGGGTGCTAAAGTAATTTCGGTACTTGATGTCAGTGATGCTTTCCATCATGTTTTGGTTGAGCCAAATAGCCGTCAATATACAGCATTCTGTGTAGATGGACGAGGGTTATTTGAATGGATTCGGATGCCATTTGGTCTCACGAATGCACCAAGTACGTACCAAGAAGTTTCTGACACGGTACGACGGAAAATTATCGAGTTGTTAAAAACACAGTTTTCTCACACTAGAGCTGAAAATAAAATTTTTGCCTATCTTGATGACTGGATAATAATTAGTGACGACTTAAAAGAGCATAAAACTCTTCTTCAAGCTGTTTTTAAAGGATTCCGCGAGGCTGGAATAAAAATGAATGAAGAGAAAAGTCATTTTGGGTGCTCGGAAGTTCATTTTTTGGGGTTTATCATCAATGAAGATGGTTTGAAACCCGATCCAGCTCGATTAGAACCGATTGCGGATTATAAACGACCCACCAACCGTAAGGAATTGCGAAGATTTAATGGGTTAGTTAACTGGTACCATAAACACCTTAAGAATGTTGCACAAGTTCAAGGTCCTTTGAATAAGTTGACAAGTACTCGAGTTCCATGGGAATGGACAGATGTTAAAGAAAAAGCTTTTGTGGAAACGAAAGAAGCTTTATTAAAAGCTGCAACATTGTCATTACCACGTCCAGATTTGTCCTATCGTTTGTATACTGATGCCAGCAACACTGGGTTAGGCTCTATTTTAACTCAGTATGATTTAGAACATGACCGGGAAAATTTAATTATTTGGTTGAGTCGACCGTTAAATAAAGCAGAAATGAATTACACAACAACAGAGAAAGAATGTCTTGCTGTTGTTTGGTCCTTACGGAAATTACGCGGTTACATCGAGGGTCTACCAGTCACGGTTTATACTGATCATTCCGCATTGAAATGGCTTCATTCGCTAAAAGATCCTGCAGGTAGATTAGCCAGGTGGGCTATTGACATTTCCGCTTACGATATTGAAGTTGTCCATTATCGGGGTACGCAGAATGAAGCTCCAGATGCACTTTCCCGTAGATATGAAGAACCAGAAACTGCTGATTTACTTGTTTCAGATTCCAATCCCTCATCGCTGTGCATAATTACACAAAATTCCGCTTGGTATGATGAAAAAGTCCGTGTCGTTCAAAAATATCCTGAAAACTATCGAGAGTGGAAATATGAGGGCAATAAATTGTATTTTTATCGCCCATTAGCTGTCAAAGAAATATTGGGTGAATTAAATCCTTCGAAAGTCGTTCTAACTGAATCAGAAATCCGTCCAGCAATCGAGAAAGCACACTGCGAAGTCCAATCAGGCCACCTTGGGATCGATAAAACTTATCAACGGATACGGGATAATTTTTATTGGCCAGGAATGTTTAAAGATGTTTCATCTTACGTTTCAGCGTGTGAGACTTGTATAATAACCAAAAGTGATCAGACAAAACCGCAAGGATATATTGAAACAAGACCGCCAACTCAGCCGTGGTCTATCATCTCGATCGACACAATCGGCCCATATACTCGTTCAACTATGGGTAATCAATATGCTCTTGTTATCGAGGATCTTTATACTCGTTACCTCGAAATCTTTCCGCTGAAACAACAATCTGGCAAAATTATAAAACATCACCTGACGGCTGTATTTAATCATTGGGGCCCTCCTTGTCAAATTATCTCGGATAATGGCAAAGAATTCATAAACAAAGATATAATTAATTTAATCAGTCAATATAATATCAAATTTACACCAACTCCCATCGGTCACCCTTGTGCAAATCCTGTCGAACGCTGCAATCGTACGATTAAACCCATGATCGTCGCATTTACAAGTAAAAATCAAAAAGACTGGGATGAACATTTAGATGATTTAAAGTTTGCGTATAATACCTCAGTACATACTGCCTTAGGAGTATCACCTTTCTACTTACATCACGGACGTGACGCACGATTGATTAACGACACCGATCCCCTTGAAAACCTGGACCTATCTGACGTTACCGTTTGGCAAGCCCGAATGGACCGTGTAATTGAATTAAGGCATTTCGTAGAGCAAAATATGTTGAAAGCTCGGGAACGCACGCGTAAACAACATGAACAAAAATTTTCTGACATTCCAATAGATTTAAAAATTGGTGATCAAGTTTACTATTTAAATAAAAAATTAAGTAAAAAAGTTGACGGTTACAGTGCTAAATTAGCACCGAAATATTCGGGACCCGCCATTGTATCTAAAATTTTGAGTCCTCTAGTAGTTCAATTACGAGACGATGCCGGTAACGATATTGGCACATACTATTACAATGATTTAAAAATTCCCAGACGGTCTCGAAGACGTAACTGATTAATTTCAATATATTTCAGATCATTCATCATGAGAGTAAAATTACTTGGAGATTCAGATACTGAACTCTCACCCCATGGGTCTGAGGGCGAAGTATCTGACACTGAATTGTCATCAACTCATATTGTCACACCATCGCATGACTCAACATCACTCTCATCAAATATTATATCAGATTTACCACACGCTCCTGAGACAAAATCGTCAACTTCGTCACCGGCTATACCGGTAATTTCAACAGCAGCTGCATCATCGCCAACGTGTTCTACTGGGTCAGCATCATTAGCTGGATCCCGAACTTCGTTACCGCCCTGGCAAACGACTACCGGCATATACTTTGGTCGCCCACCATCGGTATTGTATGCACCAAGTCAGACTACAACGCCCACGTCAGTAATGTTTGAGACACTGACCAAGTTTATGAAAGATGAGTTCAGTAAACTCCATGCTCGTATTGACCGTGCCACCAGTCAACGTGTTACGGCAACGTCATCAGCATCTGGGGTATCAAGATTCGACACCCAGTGGATGGAACGCAATGACGAAAGGCTTGAGGACCTCCAGGTTGTAGTGCAAACTAATACTGTTCAGGTTGCTGAGTTACAGACACAGTTGGAGTTACTGAAATTACCTTCAACTGTCCCTGAACAGAGTCCCATTGCTCACCTTACGGCCCAACTTCAACAGTTATCGGAGCAAGTCCAGGAAAGTCAGCGGATGATTTCTGAAATTAAGCCACCAAATCTGGAAGTCATTATGCAACAACTTCAAACCGTCACTGTAAAAACATCCCCAATTACTACTGCAGTCAGTTGTCAAGCGACACAAACGCCGGCTATAATTTCTACTCCAGTTAAGGTGGAATATAATGTTGGTACCACTCCAAACAATAAATCAATACTTCCATTACTGGCTCAGCAATCGTCAGCTTGCGGGCCAAATCCCGGACTTAAAATTCGCGATGGCGCTTATCAACGCTCATCACCAGAAAATGCCAGGTTTCCACCATCACCACTGCTGGCTAGACGAATGGCCCGGCAAGAATTAACTGCGAAGGAAGTGACAACACTGCGTACTTCAGGAGCCATTCCCAAGGACATCAGGACTAAGATTCAGATGGTGACCTTCGCCAATTCGTTACCGTATTCACAGACGATTCCAGCCCCAAAGTATCAGGTTCCATTGCAACCTAAAGAAGCATATCAACAATTTCTATCTGGCTTAAATTCGGTACCAACACCAAACCCTACAGCAGCTGTCACGGATACATCACAACAAGTTGTAATCCACAATGGTCTCCATTTTATGGATTTTTCCACTTTCCGCAAGGCCATTGAGAAGATCTGCGTAACTGTCAAGCCAAGCATATGTCACACCGAGCTCAGAGGGTCATGGACACAAACAGTAACGACTCAAGCTCAGTCATTATACATCACAAATGCGTGTCAAAATTGTCGGCAACGAGGTCATAAAATTGCCGAATGTCAACTACCATGGAGGCCTGACATGTGTCATGTGTGTTACCAGGACCAAGTTACAACGGCAACGTGTTTTCGTCCCCATGATAAACAATATAAAGATTATCTTCGGGGACGTTGTCAAGGTTGCGGTGTTCCATCTCAACTATTTGACCCGCACTGCAATGCTTGTAACCGCAGATACCCGGGTTACAAAGGCTGGATCGCAGCTAAATATAGTCAAGAAGAGGTAGAGCAGTTCCACCAGAATCATCTACGAGCTATCAAAAAATTTGAATGAAATTATTTACATATCTTACGTCACCGATATAATGTAAATCGAAATAAACACACACATTCATTCATACTCATCTCATTAATTCATTTTAATTGTTGTTGCCAATTATAATAATTTTCATTTACAGCTTCAAGTCCTGTAGCAGTTGGCGGATAAAATTTATAATCGTTTTCTTTTTTTTACAGCCAAAAGGCTGCCGAATAAATTTAATTTTGTTAATTATATATTAAGTTCAAATATTCTATGAATCTTTTTTTTTTTTCATAAGTTAGAAATATGTATTGATCCAGATCGAGGTCCCAGGATCGAGGTGGACCTGAGATTAAGGGACTGGATTCGGGAATTTGGTCACAGTACTCCCAACGGCTTGCGATCGATCAGAAAACCCTATACTGGCAATCTACTTGCACAACTGGCGATTGACTCGCACTTTTAAATTAACTGGCAAGTAACTTGCAATTTTGGGCGATCGATTCGCACCACTGTAAATAATTTAATGAAAACAAATTTTTTTTTTATTATTGTCGGACAACCTAGACGGAAATTCAAAAGGGTAACCTTGGCTTGGTGGGGGGGATTGAGACAATGTGAATTGTCTTCGTCGTCCTCAGCCTTGCGGTTCCCGTTTTTCTCCGTCTCGTTGCCGTCTGAATCTCGTACGTCATAGTGCCATGGTCACATGACTTATTTTCACGTCGACGCATGTCCGTAAGGGTAAAGTGGGGACAGAGTTCAGAGGCGAGTCCCAGGCCCTCAATTATCGGTCAATCACTTCGATTCTGGATTATATAGCGTTCAGACGTCTTAAAATTTATCCTATATCAATAATCAAGCAATCTTACTTGCGTTAATTATTTTGCGTTATTATATTTCCTTTTTCATTTATTAATAATTAATTTGTTAAGTTTATTATACGTTACTGGCGATATACTCGCATATTAAATAAATTAAATAAGTTATAAGTAAATTTAGTGTATTAACTGACGTTATTCCACGTGGTCACTGACTGAATTTACATCGTTCACACCAGGACTCTTTATATTGTACTTTGCGGAAACGTTCATTGTAAGTAACTGAATTTTATTATAGTTGGCAATAAACTTGCACCTCTTTGATTATTTCCTTATTCTATTTTTCACCTTTTATCCTCTTTATATTTTGCATACTGGTAACATTACTGAATAAAAATAGATAACTATTAATTAAGTCATAAGATCATAATTTAATAAATTATAAGCCGTGAGGTGAGTTGATGAATTTTGATATCCGTTGTCGAGTTTGAATAAGTGCGGGTCTTTGCTTTGCAAGAACCCCCGCCCGTTGCTCTGTCCAAGTAAAAATAAAATTTTGTTAGAGGCCAGCCTAAGCCAGGGTTCAACCCGCGAGTTCTGGTGGCTGCTAGTAAAAATCGCGAAGAGAATAAGCGATTTGTCTCAATTTTTAAGATATTACACTTAACGAAAATGCAAAAAAAAAAATCGATTTTTTGAAAATCCTGACTACCCCTAACCCCTTAAGACTATTTATTGTTAATATATCATTTGAAGATTTGCCTAAATATGTCAAGGGGCAACCATATGATAACGTTTTTCGATAGTCTTTGGACATTACTTTAAGGCTCCACCTAGCTGAAAATATAAAAGGAGATAACGAAAAATAAAGCCAAAGTACAAACTCACAAGAGAAATCAATAATTTTTAGTATAATTTAATCTCGCTAGTTTTTTTAGCATTCTCTCTAGTTCTTTCAGTATAGTGTAGTGATTCTATAGTAATTTATCTCTTGATTTAATTCATTTAAGTGAAGTATGGTATATTCATATAAATTTAACCAATCACGTCATCATGAATACTTTGCTCGCATGATACATTTCCCTTTTTTTCATCTAAATTATCTCAATTAATTATCCACTCTCATCATTATACATTATTATATGATAAGAGTTGATATTCTACAACAATAAAACTTAAATTTTCTAATTCGGATAGTTTTCAATATTTAAATTACAAATTGATAAAATATATTCAAAATAATCTAAATTACATTTGAATTGGCGTTTCGCTAGCAGGTAGTGTCACCTGCTGGATGCATCTACAGGCATCACACAAGTAATGGTTGGAGTATGGAGACTATACACTGTAATAGTCTTAATAATAGTCTCCATAGGTTGGAGGTAAATTATTAATGCGCGATCACCCATAAGCTTGTACTAAATTGCGCATGCGTTGACTGACTTAGCCTCTTCCAGAAGTTACTGCTCTCATCATTTTTCATTCTGCATCCAGTTCGCTAAGCGTGGTTTTCATTTTCTAAAATCTGAAATAAATTTTATTTCACAAGGTTATTAGAAAACGAAATCTAATTTTTTATGATAAATCACTTAACGTTTATTTATAAAATTGCTTAAAATATAATCGGCGGAATTTAAAATAAAAAAAATGTCGACTCGTTAAGAATTGTTGAAGACGTTTACAAAAGACGCCGAGATTGACGCGTGGGTTGACGGTGATGCTTCTGCGTAAGTAATTTTGATTTATAGTTCTGATCAATTATAATCTGAGGAGTAGCTAGTGATTTATTTAAGATTTACATAATTTTCTCGTTTAATTTTAGGAAAATCCATGGTTTTGTAGACTTAATTGAAGGAGTTAAAATTGTTAATGTCAATGGTAGACAAACGAATCTGTTTAAAATAACAGTAAATAATGGAAGCAGAAAAAGCGTCAAGGTTTGTTACTGGGGAGAAATGGCTAAAAATTTCTCCCAGAAGTTCCAAGATCGCACTGTAAGTTTTTTTTTTTAAATTATAAATATCTATATCTATTTATCTTTTTATAACTGTTTTACTAATATAATTTCAATTCTTTTAAAAGACAGCAAAATGTTATGATTATCTAATTTTATATTTTTATCTTTACAGGTAGATTCATTAGAATGCCTGAGAACGGTAATTTCACAAAAAAAATGAAAAAACCCATACGATACTGCAGAAACAATTGAATTGTACGTTTTGCCTTATACCGAAATCACCATAGAGGAAATCAAATTTGAAGATGAAACTGTAGAGAACAAAAACAGTGAAGCGTTAGAAGAGGTTGACATCAAAGATGTTTACAACCATGAAAAGCAGTGTTGTAAGTATTTTTTTTTTTTTTTTAATGATTAATTGTGAATTTTTACTTATTCGAAATATATTATGTTACATTCTGGCTTATCTATTATCAGACAGAATAATTTTTTATTTGACCAGGTTGACGTCGTTAGGGTGTCGATAGACCCCAGGTGCGTCAGCTGTTGACCTTCTTTTATTTTATGCAAAAAGTTTTATTGACTTACCATGGTGGAGATTATGGGCCCCATAAGTCGGCCCAAATAATCCCTTTCTGCTTCAACCTTTTCGCCTCAGCTGGGGCGTAGTCGTCCTTGCCGATATCCTTGAAATGGGCCTCGGAGTAATACCCGTAGCGAGGGTCGTGGAACGGGATGGTCCCAGAAGGTGGTGTTCGCTGGCTCACGTCAATAGTTGGTAGCGGCGTTTCACTGCTGATACCCGTCCAGAACGTGGGTTGACCTTGCGGTTGATGGTGTTTATTGGATACTTCACTCAACTCCGACACCACGATACCCGACTTTGGAAACTCTTTTCGAACGACCAACGTCACCGGATCGAGGAGGACTTCCTCGGCAACGATCTCTAAGCGGGGACGTTGGTGAATTGAGCGACCGAGATCCTCGTGGATCGTTCGTAATACGCGACGTAGCTGAGCCTTCTCGCCTGACCTTCGGCTTCTTGGCATGAATTCTTTTGGATTCGGGAAGGAAGTGCTTGGGCTGCCGGTATCGGCGCCCAAAACGGGTGAGAATATTAGGCTGCCGGTGGCGGCGCCCAAACGGGTGAGAATATTAAGATGCTGGTGGTGGCGCCCAACATAGGTATGTGATTATTGAGCTGCCGGTGGCGGCGCCCAAAGCTTAAAATAAGGAGTGCGTATTTTGATAAAATACGTATATATATTTTGCCTTAAGGTCCGAGTGACAGGATCAAGCCAGCAGGTTTGTGTAGAGTTCTTAGCTCTACTAGATCTTGTGATCGACTGACTTGATTCTGTCGCTCCTTAGTATTATACATTATCAAAAGTGTTAACGTTGCATCTCAGGTTTCCTATGAGAGAATCGTCGTGGCCCGGGTCTCATGCATCGTCATCTATTTAGACTATCCGCGAGCCACGGCGACTTTCTTATCGCAAGAGATTTCCGTTACATTGTTGGTGATGAATAAAATAATATCTCCAACAAACTAACGATTTATTAAATTATTATTTATTTATGATTCTAAGAAGTGTCGAACCGTTTATTCGCCCACCGTGGCGAATAAATAATTCGAGACTTGAAAAAAAAATTTTCTAAAATTTTTATTTAAATTTAATTAGAGCCAGAACGTAACAATTAATAATTTTTTTTTTATTTTTTTAGATATAAAAGGCTATCAAAAACAAAAATTTCAAAAAATCACATCATATGGATCAAGTTTTCTTGTCGGATTACTTGTTCAAGACGACAACAAGATTTCCGTAAGAATTTCACGATGTGACGAAAATAAAAACTATGATAAAAGTGCTTACTTAAAAATTATGGGAAGTATCTTGCAACAATCCCGTAAGTACAAATAGAATTTGAACTTTATATAATTGTACATGTTTTGTGTTCTTGATCATATATCTCAATTTATCTACTATTGATTTTTATAGAAGATGTACCCCAGTTCGTAACGCGAAGCTTCGACGATATCGAGCATGTTCAGTCTGTCACAGCTAAGACTGTCGACGAATTGGGAGCTATGGGGTATCGTACTCCCAATCGTAAGTCAGGAACCATTGATGGCGAAGCTTACAAGAAAGGACTCTTCGATTAAGCATGAAGATAATCTTTAAGTTACAATTATTTTTATTTTATTCTTTAATTCTTTAATAACTACTATTTAATTACTAACTTTCAATACATATATAATAATGTTATGGTCCGTGATACTAATTTGTAAGAAGATTGGTAGAGTGAGTAAAATCTTGTGAATTGCCACGTTAACGTAAGTTTTACTATAAAATTATTTAGTTTTTACATAATATTATGATGATCCGTGATACTAATTTGTAAAAGGATTGACTGAGTAATGCGTGCTAAAATTTGTGAATAATCCGTAAATTTAAGTTTAATCCTAGGCATGAACTGACTGATTCTGTAGATAAGTGAGTTTATCCAGTTACCTGATTAAATTTCAAGGATAAAATAATAAATAATTAATTGCTAGTCCGTGGTACATTTCACTTACTCATCGCTATTTTAACGTAAATGATGTAATGTTTATAAAATAATTATAACATTTATAGTATTATAAAAATAACAATAACATTATTATATTTTAATTTCTTAATGATGTTTGACAAAAATGTATAACTTTAATTAATCAAAAATAATGTAATAGTTTTTCGTTAATTTATAAATATTATGAATGTTTTATCAAACTTAATTTAACGTTCTTAATAAATCTGGGAATTTAATTTTAAATTATTTCTTTTTGTTTTTTGCTCCCATTTAAATTATTAATATAAGCGTTGATAATTTTATGTGATAGTTTGTTTACAAATAAATATTTTTAAATGAATTTAACAATTATGTGCACATTAGAAAAAAAACAATTTTGAATATTCAACGGTGATTTTAATTCTCTCATTATCATGATGTCCACAATTTTAATTCTTATCTGTTTAAAATTCTGGATTAAAATAAATTCAAATAATTAATTAATCATTTATGACAATTCGTAAATTTATTTAGACTTTTTCCGGCTCTGTAATAAAACATACAGAATCATTACAATGATGTACAACACAGTCAATGATATAATTCTTGTCATGTTTTATTATTCACAAACATAACCACATAATGTATAATATAAAAACATGACAAGAATTATATATATATCATTAACTGTGTTGAGAATATAGTCATGGTATAAAATAGTGTGTATTGTTTATTATATTACTGACATTGGATTGTACATCATTGTAATGATTTTATATGTTTTATTATAGAGCCTGAGGAAGTGTAAATGAATAAACGAAGCGTCACGAATGATTAATTAGTTTCAACGAAATTACTTGATCCTATACTCACTTATAATTAATTTACTATTTGCTTCTAAAGATCTACACTATAAAATAATGTCATTAATAATTATTTAAAAAATAAAATCTGGGAAGAGCTAATCAAGAAAAGGATATTAATGTAAACGTTTAGTGGGACGTGACCTATGGGTTTTCCCAATGATCTTAGGTCTCATTTGAAATTTACCGCTTTCAGATACTTCATTATACGTATAGCGCCTTCTCATCTACTACAATGCGAGTACAGCCTTAATTTAAGTTAGCGATCTTAGGTGTATTTTGCATGTAAGCTACAGTAAAGTAAAATAATTGATTATTTGGTTATTATAATTATTATTTATTCTCTTATTTTAATTATATATATATATATATATATATATATATATATATATATATATATATATATATATATAATTCGACTTCGAACAGCGTGAACCCCACGGAAACGCGTTCCTCATCAATCGGATTTCTGACCGTTGAAAATTCGTAATATGGTCTGAAGTCCAGGGTAGAGGACCAGTCGTTACTCTCACAGCTCCTGAGTTGCGAAACGGCAGAGCTCGTTTCCTAGTCGGCACAGATGCTGAGATAAATGTAGTCAGAAAAGACGCACTGGCCCCTTTGCACAGTAATCGATACCTGGGACTCAGTATCCATAAAAGGAATCATTACTGAGCGATTTGACACTCTGGAAACCACAGAAATTACGTTCTTCTCAAATCCCGAGAAATTTCACGTTCCCGAGAACCCATTGCCCATTCCAACCGATGGCATTATCGGCATAGACTTTCTAACTAAAGAAAAGGTTAAAATATCTTCTCATCACAATACCATAGCCGCAGATTTCGAACCCGTACACCCAATCCTACTCAAAACTTCCAAAGGTGAACCATTTGATACACCCCCGGTAACTATGTTTCGAAGTGGAGTCAAACCCTCAGTACTCTTGTTAAAAACTAGAACTCCAACAGTAATACCAACTAATCTTTGTAAGACAGATCTAAAAACAGGGTTTTTACCTCGCAGCGAAACTCGCGAAAATATTTTCATTGGTAATGCTTTAGTCACGAATAATAATAGTACTTGTTATTTCTACGCGATTAATGCATATGATGACGATATAGAACTAGTCATACTGTCACAAAAAATTATTTCCTTTGAATGCGATGGCAGTTCAGAGAATTTCTTTGACGATTCTGAAGATAGTCATATACCGGAATATGGTCAAGATAGATTCAAGCGCATATGTGCTAGTCTCCGACTTGATCATTTAAATGTGTTGGAAAGAGGACATGTGCACAAACTCATCAGAGAATTTCTAATGCTCTTCCATCTTCCTGGAGATGATCTCCCAGTCACAACAATGATGACGCAGTCTATTCTAACAGTTCATGAAGTTCCTATATCAGTCCGTCAGTATCGTTTTTCACCTGTGCACGAGAAAGAAATCGCTCGACTGTTATGGCCCCGTGAAAATTTCAGATAATTGATTACGTTGTATTTTTGATTTTTATAAATCTATAGATTCCTGTGAAAAACTTGTTTCAGAGGATTCACGGGGAAACATAGATGTGAAATTTTACAATGTTAGACTTTATTTCGTAGTTTTAAATTTTATTTAAACATATATTTAATTACTAGATAATTGATAGGAATTATCAAAATTAAAATTATTTACATTCATATTTCAGTTGTTTGATTGATGATCTATGTATATTCTGAATTTACAGTTTGACAGTTTCGTTTGATTCGTTAAATTCATATTACAATTATTCCTATATAGTATAGTATTGTGAAATTATTTTTGAATTCACAAATTAAAAATTATTTATTTAGATTACTATTTGAATAGTTTATTGAAAATCATTCTGATACATAATTCATACTATAAAATCATTATTTAGTTTTATAAAATAATATTTGAAATATATTTTAAACTCACAAACTAAATTTATTTATTTAGATTATTATTTGAATGATATGGATTTATAACTTATAAATTCAAATTATTATTTAGTTTTAAAAAATAATATTTTGTGATATATTATAAATTCACAAATTTTAATTATTTATTTAGATTATTATTGGAATTATATTGATCTATACTTCAAAAATTAAAATTATTATTTCGTTTTATGAAATAATATTTTGATATATATTTCAATTCTCAAATTGAAATTAATCATTTAAAGTAATATTTGAATTAACACAAATTAAATTTATTATTTAAATTCATAACATATTACTTTTGTAATATATTTTAAACTAAATATTTAGAGTAATATTGTAATGAATATTGAAAATAGTATTGTTTAATAATTCGTAAATTAAAATATTATATAAATTCATAACATATTATTTTTGTAATATATTTTAAATTAATTATATAGAGTAGTATTTAAATTATTATTGAAATTATTATTTAAGTTTATATTTTTATTCAAAAATATATGAATATTTAAATTATCAAATAAGATACGAAACATATCACTTAAAAATATATTTCATTTTAAAATTAAATGAAAATAATTAAGAAATTAATTTTCATTAAATAAAGATACGAAATATATTATTTATATATATATTTGATTCCAAAAATGAATGAAAATAATTGAGAAATTAATTTCAATTAAACAAAGATACGAAATATATTATTTAAATATATTTCATTTTAGAATTAAATGAAAATAATTGAGAAATTAAATTTCATTAATTAGAGATACGAAATATAAAAATTAGCATATATATTGTCATATGAGTTACTCATCACTCGTTTGAAGTTAAATAAATTGTTATTTTAATTGTCCGTCGGAAATCAAAAAAAAAAAAACGAAAGAGAACGCACGTTTATAATTAAATCATTGCCTTCTATTGCAGGTAATTAAAAAATAAAATCTCAATTTAAATTTCACAACTTGTTTTAATTCAGAAAATTTTATAGATTTTCACGAATAATTTTTAGTTTTATTATTTTAATTGCCCATATATTCACAGTACACAAATAATTAAAAATCACTGCACCTTTTCCTTTAAGTTTTAACGCAAGGGAAAAAATTTTAATTTTAAAAGAACTGAGATTATTGAAATCGTTGAAAATGAAATTGGTGAAATGAAGTAGTGAGACAGGGAGGGTCACTACGCTCGATAACACAGTACTCTTCCTTACCGACTGCGACTGATACATTCTGTCGGTAATTAATCATATTTGCGGTCGGTAATCTGTACATACCCTGATAGCCAAGTTGGCGAAACACTTGCAGCCGCAACTGGAGACCAAGTTGGCCGCCAACAGTTGGTCCCTCCAAAGTTGTTAGACATTTTCTGAAAAAGTTGGTGGCAAAAGTCGGAAATCCAATAAGTTGACGGTCACTTTCTGAGAAAGTCGGTGGCAAAAGTTGCTTGCAAAAGTTGGCAATCATAAGTTAACGGTAAGTTTCCTTTCAATTTTCTCAGAAACTTGCATTCCAGTTGCAGCTCAATACTGGCGCCAACTTTCTGAGTAAGTTGGCGGTAACTTGTAGCCAAAAGTTGCAAAAGCTAAAGTTGTCGACAACTTGTCGTCAAGTTGGTCGGAAACTAATGAATACCGAGAGAAAGTTGGCATGGAACTATAACAATCAGGAATAATGAATAAGTGCTCTTAATTGCTCACAAAATGCTCAATTCAATTCTGCAATTGCTCACATTATTAATTAATTACCTAGTTATTTATTGCTAATTAAAAATACAAAAAATATTTTTTTTAAACAGTTTCCATCATGGACAAACGTCATGCGTAAACATTTTGGCTCAAAAAATTATGTTGCAACTTCATCCCGCTCTGAAAATTATTTTAAATATATTAAGGATAATGTTTTAGACGATCGGCAACCGACTCGAGCAGATATGTTTTTAATCCAACATGTTAAAACAATTTCTACAAGACTAATTGAAGCAAAAGCTGCTTATGAAAAGCAGCAGATGATTCAAAAACTATCTAATGGACGTAAAAAAATTAATCCATCCAATGAATGTATACTAAACTGTGAAGAAAACTGGAGAAATAAAAACAAACCTGCCGATACTGTAGAAACAAATTTTACTGAAGATGAATTTTCTGACAATGGAATTTCTGACGATGGAATTTTTGACAATGGAATTTTTGACAATGGAATTTTTGACAATGGAATTTCTATAGATGAAATAGACGCAGTATTAAAAAAGTTAAAAAATGATGCAAGTGAAACTAAAACCTCAAATAAACTTGGGTCATTAGAACAAATTATTTCTACTAATATTGTTTCAAGTTTAACATCTGATTCAGAATTACCGTCAACTCTTGATAGAATTTCTTCCAATACACCTGCTAAAATATCTACTGACATACCTGCTAAAATTTCTTTCGACTCATCATTAGACGTTTCTTTGTGTACAAGGAAAGAAAGAAATATTTTATCTAATAATGATTCAAATTTGTTTGAACCGAAATGCAGCTCCACTCCTTACTCGTTTTCCGACTCATTAAAATCCTTAAATATATCGGTTAAGCAAAATCTAGAAAATAGTTTCTCAATAGTATTAGACGAGGAACCAATTAAATTTAAAATTCATGAAAACCAAATATCAGTGAAACGAAGAAAAATTTCAAACAGTACCTCATGTCAACCAACTTAACGAGGAAAGTACGTTAATCCATTTCCAGCAGTCAAAATATTCCATCAAAATGCAGCAGATAAAAACTTTAAGAAGACTAAAAAACGGAAAATGATTCAAAATGGCTCTATAATGGGTTCTCGTAAAATTGGTAAATTAAAATTATCATTCCGAAATACTTGCCCATTCGATAGTATCACTGAACTTTTATCTTTTGCATATTTAAATTTTAAAAGTTTTCGAAATTTTGTTGACGATCAAAAAAGTAAATCTGAATTTTTAGAAATCTTACAATTTTATGCTGAATCTGGTGCCACCGCGGAATTTTACGGTAAAAGACTTCATATCTTACGGAAAATGTACCCTGAAAAAGATTATACTATTGACTGTGTAGACGATGTCAGTACACTGATTGAAAATTTGCTAATACATTATGAATCTATCTCTGAACAAACATATTGTACTAAATGTAAATCTTCTGCAACAAGAAAAATATCAGTATTTAATGTTAACGCAAAATTAATATGGAATAATGGATTTGACTTCTTGGAACAAAGTATTTTGAATGATATTAAAAAAGAAACATTTTATTGTAAAAAATGTAAAGAGAACGTAACCGGGCGAACAATGAATATCGATACTTATCTATGTTTGAATGTGAATCATTTTTATGAAAAAACGCTTTCTTCAAGAAAAGATGAGCAAGCATTATTAAATACTAATTTAAAGGAAATTCCAATAAATCTAAATATTCAGGATAAAAAATATTTTCTGACTGGAGTGATTGAAATCCGATCATCGAATCTACCCAACGGTATTGGACATTTTGTAACTTATACTCGGACAATCCAGAATAAATGGACGGAATTGAATGATCTAATAGGAATTCCGACAATACTACAAACTAAATTACCTAATATACGAATTACTTTACTATTTTATGCCTTGGTGTAAATTTATTTATTTATAAGATTTTAACTTAGTAAAAAAATTTTATGATAATAAAATGAAACGCAATAATTTAACTTGACAGATTTTGATCATAAACTATTTGTTACATTTATCCTTTCTAAATATCTTTATAAAACTTAATTATACAAAATCAAATACTATAGCAGGCTATAATGATTTAATAAGCAATGATAGCGTTCGTGCTATATGTAAGGAGTTTCAGATAATTATATTTTCATTTTTGAATGAAAAATTAATGTAGCTTAGAAACAATGTTTTGAAGAGTGTAAAATTTATCAATTAATTATAATAAATAATTGCAATTTTATTACCACTTTTGTAATACTGGTGTGAATTAATAATTATTATATAGATAAGTACTGATGATAAAAACTCTACGATATTATGGAATCATCGATACCTGCAAAATAAAAAATTTAACTAGTTATTTTGTTCTTATAATAAAGTAAATTAGAATTAATTCTTACGTATGTGACTAAAGTGCGATTAATCTTCTACAGTGAATACGAGTTAAATTAAGTTAACATTATTTTTGTGTATCCTTGTAATTTATTTTTCTGGTACAAATTTTGATGTAATCTACAATAAAAATAAAAAGAAATTTAAATTAATGATAAATTTTTTTTTTTTTTATTTAAAAAATATACTTATCCAATATCATGGAAAATTTCTTTGAATAAATAATGTAGCCGAGCCAACTCAGATTTCATCATTTAATAGCTGCTTGTAGCATTATAAATAGTTATCCTGGAATGCAACATCGTTTAGTTCAAAAGGAACTTTTCTCTTGGAACATGAATAATGACAATTTACATTTAATCTTTTTATAATTGACGTTCAATAATCAACCTCCGATATAAGCTAATAAAAAAATAATAATATTAATAATTAACTTCCTCATATAAAAAAATAAAAATATTAGTCAGTATGTGAAAAATTTAAGCAAATATTGTAAGTAATTACCTCTTTGTAAATTACAAGTATTCGAAATTGGCCATTGGTGATAACTTAATAAACAACGCTATTTTTATTCTGAGACACTGTGACGTAGCTAAATCTTTTTACCATTGTTTATGAAGTAAATTTATAGTATTAATTAATTTAAGTATGTTTGTAAATAAAGTTCATTTGTATGCAAAGACAGCAATACAATAAGTTTAATATGCATGAGAGCTTTGAAGTACTATATACATGAGTTTTGATCATTTGATCGCTTTGACTATCCAACTATCCTGATAGCCACCTTAAGGCTGGGCCGCACCTAACGAAATCCTGAATTTAAGAATTCTAATTATTTATTAAATAATTATCATAACAGCAATTTTCTTAGCTTCCGACTAAAAGCCGAAGACGATCTTCCTCGGAAGATTTTCATCATCCAAGTCCCATAAATATTCAAAAAGTAATTAGAATTCTTAATTTTAGGAATTTTTAAGGTGCGGCCCAGCCTTAAGTCGACAGTAAATTGTCTGTAATTAAATTCAATTTGACTACAAGTGTTATTGTCAGACAATGACGTTAAGTTGACTGAAAGTTTTACTTCAAATTGACGGCAAGTTTTTCTGTCAAATTACATTCAGATGACGGCAGTTGATTTGCATCAACTTGTACGCAAGTATTATCTAGCCAAGGCTTACCAGAAACTTATCGTTAAGTTAGCCGAAACTGTATCACTGCAGAACTTGCTGAGCAATTATATTTAAAGTGTGGCTATCAGGGTACAGCGTTCGTGCCCAAAATAAATTGCCTCCTCGTTCTACGAAAATAAAATTCAATTGATACTTTAAAAGACAAAAAATAATATACTCTTAGGACAAGTTGATGGCACCCGAAAATTATAGACAAGTTGCCGTCAACTTCTGGAAATGCCAAATTTTTGCGGCCAACTTGGCGACAAGTTGCTTCTTAGTAGGTTGTCGCTAGCTTGCTGCCAGCTTTGTTATATGTACTGGGAGGTTACTAGAATCGAAGCTGACGCCACCTCCTGGACAGTGGGCAGTTCGTTGTCACGCGGGACCAATTTGAAATTTGAAATCAATAAATTAATTTTTTGATGGTAATGGTGGTGATGATTATCACGATTAGTATAATTGTTATGATAACTATTTAATGAAACAATGAAATAACGGATATGAATTAATATAATTGGTGAAATAACTTTTATCCGATGACTGAGTTTTATTACAAAGTATTGATAAGATTTAAACGGTAACAACAGTTGTGCTCATCAATAGTTCTCGGAGAGAAGTTAAGTTTCATGTTACATTAGACGACAGAAAGATCACTGACTCTGCACTATCCATAACTTCTCCCCACTATGTTCGGGCTCACACATATACTTATACATTTATAGCTTCTATTAATACAAGTACGAGATATAAGCCACAAGTCTACGTTCTTTACTTTCTACGACGCACACGAAAAAATATATACCCCGGCAAAATAATATATATCCGGCTTATATTCTTAGTATTGTCGTGTGTATGTTATTTTACCGGCAGATATTTCCGGATATATCTTTTTCCGTGTGGGGGCTTTACTTATTGCTTATATTTTATATTTCTCTGAATACAATATAATGATTTATTCATTACGATTTTTTTATAATCTCAACATATAATTTAATAAGTATGTGTTACAAGGATTTGTTATTTAGATTATCGACTAATTATTAATAAGATACTATGAATAAATTCGATATAAATACAATATAAATGTTGTAAAATCTTAACATGTAAATTTCAAATGGGAGTTAAACGCGCGCCTATTGATGGATTTCAAGTTCTCTAATAAATTAACAGGTGGAAGCACCTGAAGCCATTGAGGACAACACCCTGATAGCCACCTTAAGGCTAGGCCGCACCTAACGAAGTCCTGAATTTAAGAATTCTAAGTAGTTTTTGAATATTTATGGGACTCGAAAGATGAAAATTTTCCGAGGAAGTTCGTCTTTTACTTTTAGTCGGCAGCTAAGAAAATTGCTGTTATGATAATTATTTAATAAATAATTAGAATTCTTAAATTCTCGATTTCGTTAGGTGTGGCCCAGCCTTAGACGTAAATTAACTACAAGCTACTGCCGTATTCTGAAGCCACCTTAGAGGAAAGTGTTGGAGAGCAAACATTTACCTTTAAGTTTATAGTAAATTGTTTGTAAACTTAAATTCAATTTGACTACAAGTGTTACTGTCAGAAAATGACGTTAAGTTGGTTAAAAGTTTCACCTCAAATTGCCAGCTAGTTTTTCTGTCAAATTGCAATCAGATGACGACAGTAGATTTGCATCAATTTGCACGCAAGTATTATCCAGCCGAGGCTTACCAGAAACTAGTTGTTAAGTCAGCCGTAGATTCTTAACTGTAGAACTTGCTAAGCAATTATATTTAGAGTGTGGCTATCCGGGTTGACTATAGAGATATAATTGAAAACGAAAACAACAGTTTCTCCGAAACTCACTAAAAACTTGCAGGAATGTTGGCGTCAAGTTTCACTTGCAAGTTACTGGTAAGTTGCGGATGAAACGGTTATCAGGTGCCTCCACCTGTTATCATTAATAATTATTGCTATTGAAATAAAAAGCGGGCCATTTAAAAATCCTCTTTTGAAGGTAGAAAAAGAAACAATATTTATTTATTTATTTTTTTTTTTTTTGATAATTCATTCTGTTAAATTATGTTTTCTAACAAGTAATAACTGAAAATTAAGGTTGCTTTCCACTTATTCGATTTTAATGTAAAAATAATTAATTTAATATGTTAAATATTTATGCAAGCCATTTCTATATCAGATTAACTAGTCTATTTATTGAACATAAAGCTGTGTGTTTTATTAACTAATGACAAAAAGTAAAATGGGGTATAATTTAAGTGTATAATAAATAATTTCAATCGTAAAGGTTAATTTTTTAATTTGGTTGATTCTTTCATTTTGACGATAAAATAATTGCTTAAGTATATGCATGATATGATTTTTTAATTCTTTATGAATTTTTAATAATAAAAAAAAATTTTAAGACACCCACTTAAAATTTTTTTTTACTATTATTACTCTTTTCTTTCTTTTTTTTTGTTTTTTACAACAAATATTTTTAGAAATATGATAAATTTTTTATTTTTAGGTTAACTCAGTGAAACAAGTTTATGGAAATTTTGATAATTATTCACGAGCTACTACTATACACGAACTACTAATTGATAATTAAAAATTTTGATCTAAATGTGTCAAAAATAAGATTCTCAATTAGATGCTTAATCTAATTGCAAATGTCATGAAAAAATTGTATTGATGATTATCAGTTTAGAATTTTAAGCTAGCAAAACGAATTATCTTTATGTGAATTTTAATGAAATTAAATAGAATATTAATTAATATTTAATATTGTCATTTGAATTTGCAAAAGCCCAGAACCTTAAAAAATAAATATCTATTTGCAAGTGTTATTAAAAAATTCTGTTGACTGAAAGTGATAAAAAAGAAAAGTAAAGAATATTATATTGTTGTAATTCATCTTATAATATCAATTAAATATTTTTAAAAAGTAGGCATTAAACAGTGGCCGTCAAATGATATTTATAACTGTTTTTTTTACTATAAATATTTCTAAAAATATTATGAGAAACTTTTAAAATTGTATGTTATTCAAGTCGATTTTATTCAGATAAATTTTCGTAAAAATCAATATTCAATGAATTTGTAGTTAAAAATTGTGATTTTAATGTGTAAGAAGCTAGAATCCTTAATGAAATGATTAATGTGATCATAAGTGTCATTGAAAAATTGTGTTGTCATTGTAAAATTTTAGGTTAGCCAAAAGAATTTTGTTTATAAAAATTAACAAGTTTTTAATTAACAATAAAAAATTATGATTAAAATTTGAAAGAACTAAAACTCTTATTAATAATCAATTTAATTGCAAGTGTTATAAAAAATCTATCTTGATTGTCAATAATAAAAAAAAATAAATCTAAACAACATTATACTGTTGTTTTTTTTTTAAATTTTATTATTATAGAAAAATAAAATAGGTATCAAGGATGATTGTGAATGTAGCAGACATCAGACAAATTCACAATTATAAATAAGTAGAGTAAATAATTTAAAAACTAATATTTATAAAAAATCCACTTATTAATTTCAAAATTTTTTAAATGTGCATTTTTTAAAAATTTTATTTTATTAATTTACTCTATTTATCAATAATTTTAAATTTGTTTGATGTCTGCTACATTCACACTTATTCATTAAGGAGTGGCTGTTGAATAAGTTTTTGAATTATTTTTTACCATATCGATTTATGAAAATGTTGTGAGGAACTTCCAGAATTTTAGATTAACTAAATGCATTTTATTTATAGAAATTGTAATAAAAATCAATAAGTTACAACTAATCAAAAATTGTGATTTAATTGTATAAAAGCTGAGACCCTCCATAAACTGATTAATTTAATTATAAAACGTCATCAAAAAATTAAATTGATCTTCAGTGATGATAAAACAATTAAAAAATATTGTATTGTTGCTATTTTTGAATTAATTAAAAAATAATAAACAGAAGTATAAAGCAGTGTCTGTCAAACAAGTTTTAAGAATGTCTTTTTTACCATGAATATTTATAAAAATAAAACGAGAAACTTAAAATTTTAAGTTATTCAAATGGATTTTGGTCATAGACATTTTTATCAGAATCAGCGAATGGTCATTTTTTAATTTTTACTGTTTATCATTTACGATTACAGTGAAAAATTGTGAAGTAAATCTGTAAAGCCCAGGATTATCAGTTTAATGCTTAATTAACTAACAAGTAACATCAAAAAATTGTATTGATTGTCAGTGATTAAAGAAGAAAGTTAAGAATATTATATTATTGCTATTCTTAAATTAAATTTAAATAAAAAATCTGAAAACTGCCTGATTCTGCGGGCCAGTCTCAAAACTTTCTGCTATTTACAAGCTTCTTGATTTTGAAAATATTCTTGTTAACACATTTTCGAGAACTTCGAACTTGAAAAAGGGGATGTCGCATTTTTTATTGCAAAAATTCACGTAATGGGAAGTTTTAAACAATGTAGATAACAGTGATTTTTCCATATATTTGTTGATAATATTATTTAAAGTAATGAACTGATTACAATATATTCAAAAACAATCGAGAGAATCAATAAACTTGAAGTGCTAGTATAATTTTTAAAATATTTGATGCATAAACTTATGAGATTCAAAAAAAAAGAGAAGCTATAAACTTCGGTCCCATTTTCGAAAATTGAATTTCTAACAGATCTCGACGTCTTGAGGTTCTAGGAAGCTGTTCTGACTAATTTGAAGATGATGTCCGGGTGTATGCACGTGTTCATAGAAATTCTGTAACTTTTGAAATTATTAATTCCAAAATTTGTGAAAAATTCAGCACAATCCGTACAGTACATTCAGAGAATTCTCAAAACGTCGAGATCCGTTGGAAATTTGATTTTCAAAAATTGGACTGAAACCAATAATAACTTCTGTTAATATTTATGTACCTGAGAATCAAAACGATTTTCAAGCAAGGAAAATGAAAAAAATTTTTGTAATTTGACTGCTTCAAGGTAACTTAGAGGTAATCGGGATGGCTGTTATTTCTGGCTGACGTACTAGGACTTAAGCGAAAAATTTCAGAAATCTAGATCACCCTGCTTAAAAAATTTAATTGATTCTTATAGCTGTATGTATGTATGAAGCCCTATACTTAACTATATCACTTCTCATAGAACTCATCCATTCTTATAAAATCTCTATGGGAATTTATAAGAATCTATTGGATTCTATAAGATTTTTTAAACAGGGTAGGTACATTAATCTTTTACGTTTTCAATGTTCATAGCAAGAAGTTAAAAAAAAAATCTTGATCCAAGTTATCCAAGAAATTGCAGGAGATATGAAAAAATTGTGTTAAGTGTCAGTGATAGAAAAAAATTTTAATAAACAATATTTTATAGTTGTTATTTCTCATTTAAATATAACTATTACAGAAAAATAACGGATTCATTAATCAATGGTTATCAAATAATTTTTGATTAAATTCAATATGACATTAACCTTGAAAAAAAATAGTTAATTTACTTATTATTTGATGATTATTCATCAATGTGTAACTAATGTTATCGTAAAGAATAAAAATAAATGATCCGATCAAAATTGTATTGATGACGAAAAAAAAAAAGTGAAGAATATTATATTGTTGATATTTTTAAGTTACTTATTGAAAAGGCACATAGGAATATTAGGCAGTGGTCGTCAAATAATTGAGTAAATTGTTTTTGTTCACTATAAATATTTGTATATAAAAATTTTTTTAAATTTTAGGTTAACTAAATAAACTAAGTTCATAAAAATTTCAATAAAAGCTAACAAGTTATTAATTAAAAATAAAAAATTGTTAGATGTGTAAAAAAAAGCTGAGATACTCAATAAAATTATTAACTTAATTGCGTCATCAAAAAATTGGATTGATAGTCAGGGATAAAAAAACATTGAAGGATATTGTATTTTGTATTGTTGCTATTTCTGAAGCAGTGGCCGTAAAATTATTTTTTAAACTGTTTTTTATGAATTTTTATAACGATATTATGAGAAAATTTTAACTTTTTAAGTTAACTGAATGATTTAAGTTTTATAATTTTTTTATGAATATCAACACGTAATTGATTCATAGTTTAAAATTATGATTGAAATGTGTAAAAAGTGTTATCTGCATCAAATAAGTTTTTGAATGAATAATTAATGATTGAAATTTAAATTTAAAAATCTAATATCCTCAATAAGATGATTAATTTAATTGCGTCATTAAAAAATATTCTTGATTGTCTGTGATGGAAGAAAATAAAAAAAAATGTATATATTCTAAGTCACTGTTTTATATTTAATAAATTATTACAGATAATAACAGATTCATTAAATAATGGCAACAAATAATTTTTGAAGAGATTTTTTTATTATAAATATTTATTGAAGTATTATGAAAAATTTCGAAAATTTTAGATTGGCCGAATGAATTTAGTTAATCGAAATTTTAATTAAAATAATAACCCTGATTAAGAAATATGATTTGCTTCATGTTAAGTGTATATCTATATATTAGTCGATTCAAATTGTTTTGAATCATTTCAAATCATTTTTTTAAATCAGGGAACTTATTAATTAGTAAAAAAAAATTATGATTTAAGAATGTAAATAAAAAGTGTAAATAAATTGCAAGTGATATTTTTTGTTAAATTCATTTTAACACTATTGTTTTTATATTATACGAAAATAGCTTTGAAAAAAAAATATTTAATTTACTTATTAATGTTTGAAGATTATTTATCAATGTAGTATTAATGAATAAAAATAAATGATTCGATCTAATTATTTCAATTTTTACCACATGCAGATATATTAATTGATGTTTTATTATATTACTTACTCCGTTAATAAATAATTTATCAATTATAGTGTGGTATTAAAAGGTAGTTTAAAAAAAAACTTATTTAAACTACTAATATCTACTTTTAACGGTGATGCATTTTTAGTTTTCTTATTATTCTTGAATTTCACTCCAAAATTATCTGTTTGCTTATGTGCTTACAGTAACAGTCAGAAACTTTGCTTATTAATTTTTTTTTTTTTTTTTTTTTTTTCAAATATTTTTTTAAACACAAGATTACACAAAAGGACAATTCCACACTAAACAAGAAAACAGATTTCGATGATACAAGTCATTATGATAGCTTTATCTCTAATGACGATGAGAGTAGTAGAATTCTTTATGAAACCCAGATAAATCCGTCTGCTTCAAGTACTCCCGCTAAACCGAGCAGTTTAGTGATATCCTATTTTGCCAAAGTGTATAGAAGAAGTAAAGAAATTGATTTGAGATATGGCGTTCGTCGGCGGTACAATGATTGTTATATTGGTGATTCAGAAATAAATTTTGAGGAAAATACGTTTTATGTTAAAAATCAGGAATACCCAATAACTCCTGGCTTATTGGAACTGTTGTTTAAAAAATCACCCCATGATGCAAGTGTTACACAAGATGATAAAAATAAATACCTTGAGATCGTTAAAAACACAAACACTTATAGAAAAAATTACAAATCACATGGTAGTATTTATGAAGACTCAAAAATAAAGTTTAATAAGTATATTGCTGATTTTCTTACAAACAATACAAAAGCACCTAAGGGAAAACGGTTGCCTAAATTTAAGATTGTAAAAAAGAAGAAAACACATATGGATTACGTTAATTGGGATGATCCAAACGAACTGGTTGATCGTCTACGTTTACTCATGGCATCTCAAGCAGCCGGTAATCCAAGTCACACAAATGAAATTATATCGATAATCGAAGAGTTACGGGAGGCTGGAATTATATATTAACATTATTTTTGAACTGTGTCAGTCAGTCTTCTACTGTTCATAGAAGTGTACAGAGCAAAAAATGAGTATCGACATATTTGGATGTTCGTTAACGACAGCTGCAGTTATTAGTGGACCACCTGGAGTTGGTTTTAAGTTGACTCCTGGTGGAGATTATGATTTGGAGAGTAAAAGATTGTGTCGTGTTGGTGATCCAACAGATGATAATGATGCAGCAACTTTGAAATTTACGCGTGATCTTGTCCATAAAAAATTAACTTTAATGTATGATTGTATGAAAGATAATCTATCCGAGATCATTTCACTTTTGCATGCCGAAGTGGTAACACTAGACTCTACAGTCGTCTCATTAAAGAAAGAGGTTTAAGAACTAAAATTAAAGTTTAAAAAGCAGATAACAAAAAAAGAATCACTTGATGGCAATACCAGGCGTATAAAAAAATCAGAGGCTAAAATTTTTAACGATGGAGGACAAGAAGTCAGTAATAGCTTATGAGCTCCATAAACAAGCTCGTAGAAATTACCTGCGACGACCCGTTGAATCCGTGGGCTCAATGAAACCTGGCAGGCAGATTTAGTTGAAATGATCCCATACGCTACATCAAATAAAGGAAATAAATACTTGCTGACGGTGATAGATATATTTTCCAAGTACGCTTAGGCTGTACCAATTGAAAATAAAAGTGATAGTGATGTTACGAATGCAATGCAATCTATATTTCAACGAGGACGTATTCCAAAAAATCTTCATGTCGATCAAGGCAAAGAGTTTTACAATAAAGAGTTCAAAGATCTTATGAAGCAGTATACAATTGATATGTACTCTACATTCAGCAACCTGAAAGCATCCATATGTGAGCGTTTTAACCAAACACTTAAAACTCATATGTGGTGACAATTCTCTGCTCGTGGTAATTATAAATGGATCAAAATGCTAGAAGAATTGTTAAATATTTATAACAATACTAAACATCGGACAATTAAAATGAAACCTGTTGATGTAACTGCTGCTAATGAAAAAGAACTGTTAAAAAATATATACAAACCTCTTCAAATGCAACAGCGAGTACAAAAATCTAAGTTCAAAGTTGGAGATAAAGTTCGCATTAGCGAACACAAACATGTGTTTGAGAAAGGTTACACCGCTAACTGGACAACAGAGATTTTCACTATAAAATCTGTACAAAATACGGTACCTACGAACTACAGACTAGTAGACTATCAGGACCAGCCAATAAAAGGGCATCTGTCTTTGAATATAAATCTGAATCTTCCCCTAATGTTTTGATATCAAATTTATTCCAAACTAGTTGAGCGAGGGCATAATCATTATCAGATACGCCATCGTTCGATAATTTAGAATAAAATGAGTCCTGATCAGGCAACTGTTTGTCAATATCAGCTACGTACTCGTATGGGAATGTACCCTTTCGAGTAACTAATTTAAATTTTTCCGGATCACTGTAATGTTGTTGAGTAATCTTTTTATCACAATCATTTAGATTAGATGCTAATTTGTCAAAACTAGATGCCATAAACCTGAATGAGTCTATAAAACGTAAGCAAACTGATGTATTTTCAACATATCTCGTAAAAGATATATAACGTTCTTTGTAAATTGGTAATAATGTAATTTTACCCTTGAAAACGGTTGATAAATATTTGATTATAAAATGGGAATCGTAACCAGATAAAGTATAAAATACTATTGGTATAGTGTGAGATTTTCTATAATTTCTATTACAAGATAAGTGAGCTAGGCCGCGATAATTACCAGTAAAATTGCAGTGATCGTAGCATTTACCTGTAGCAGAAGTTATAGATCTTTCACAAATATGACAAACAGTTGCTTGCTCATGAATCTCTTTTTGTTGTCTCGACAGAAGTTTCATAGCAACAGGATTTTTTAAGTATGGTTCGACTTCTAATACTAAGCATTCTAATTTTTTTAAAAACAACTTGATGCAGGTTTGTGATCGATTAAGTCCAAATTTAGATAAATTGTAATTATTTACGTTAAACCGTGCCGAAAGCAATTTATATTTCCCATTTAAATAACATGGGATTTTTAGACTTTTGACTATTAATTTTTTTTCTCAGAAACAAATGAGAGTAAAAATTTGATCAAAATATATTCCGATAGGAAATTGAACGCCCTACAAAAAAGTTCTCTTATGAATTTTCGATAAAATAACTCCTTCAAAGATTATTTAACATTAAACTTGTGTTTCTTATCAATTCAATAATATTTTAAATTCTATTTTCATTTTTACCTTTTTTGACTATAAAATCGTTGAAATAAAATATAATTATTATTATCACTAGAGTACCGATGATCATTTATGTTGATTTCATGGCCTTAACAGAAAATCAAGGGAAAAAAACATTGTTTTATGAGAAATAAAAGAAATAACATACCTTTCCTCATACTGACGAACTTTAAAATTAATTAATGAAAAGTGGTGAAATAAAAATGTGAAAATTTTCTTTGTCTATAATATTAAAAGCAGATTTATTATCATTTTTGCTTCCTTTAAAATTTTTTTGCTAAGCAAGCTTTGGTCGCAGTAGGATATTTTGTTTTGTACTCACTTACAACGTGTATCAAATATTGTTTTTGGTCTTCTCGTGTTGTTAAAATGTTGATATACGCTTGAGTTGATTTAATTGCTCTTTAGACTTATCGTATTTATTAAATATTTATTAAATACGATAAGTAAAATTGCAAATGTACAAAAAAAAGATATTGATTTCTTTATAAATTCGGATTCCTTACAAATTTTTGAAAGATTTAACATTGATAAAAATTTTTTGAAATTAAATGTTGAAACGTGGGTGGGCAATAACGACTTCCTAGAAGGCTCACGAATTGTTAACAATTTACAAGTAATTGATGATGTCGCCGGAAGAGTAATTAAATTAACTCAAGAGTATATCAACATTTGAACAACACGAGATGATAAAAAAAAAATATTTGATACACGGAAAAATTAAAACCCGACTGGTTCTTGTACAGCACACGACTGAGTCGTGTGCAAGAAAAAATAAGGGCAAGCACACGACTGGTTCTGGTGCGCACCCGAACCAGTTGTGTCTCGCACCGGACTCAGTCTGGTGCGCCACCCGAACGGCTAAAACGGCAGCACCGTAATCAGTCGTGTGCAGAACAATTCTGATTCATGTGCACACACGAATCAGTATTGTTCTGCACACGACTGATCACGGTGCTGCCGTTCGGGTGCTGCTCACAATTCATTCTGGTGCAGCACCGTAACTAGTCGTGTGCTACACTCGAAAGGTTGCTGTTTATAACTAACTAAGTGCGGTTAAAGAAAATGGCAACAAATTTCAAAAGCATAAAATCTAAATATTTTTAAATATTTCAAATATATTTTTCCATTCAAGTGTAAACGATGATGAAATATATATTTATAAATATTTTACTTACTTACCTTAATATTTAAATGCTATTTCCAGAAAGTATATTTAAAATATTTAAAGATATTGAGGTTTTGTGCTTTTGGAATTTGTTGACATTTTCTTTAACCACACTTATTTAGTTATAAACAGCAACCGTTTGAGTGCAGCATACGAGTAACTACGGTGTTGCACCCGAACCAGTCGTGTCTAGCACTGGACTCAGTCTGGTCCGCCACCCGAACGGCAACAACGGCAGCACCATAATCAGTCGTGTGCAGAACAATACTGGTTCATGTGCACACACGAATCAGTATTGTTCTGCACACGACTGATTACGGTGTTGCCGTTCAGGTGCTGCACCAGACTAAGTCCAGTGCTAGACACGAGTGGTTTGAGTGCGCACCAGAACCGTCTTGTGCTTGCCCTTATTTTTTCTTGCACAAGACTCAGTCGTGTGCTGCACAAAAACCAGTCGGGTTTTAATTTTTCCGTGTACAATTTGTAAGTGAGTACAAAACAAAATATCTTAATGCGACCAAAGCTTGCTTAGCAAAACAACTACAAAGAAAGCAAAAATGATAATAAATCTGCTTATAATATTATAGACCAAGAAAATTTTCACATTTTTATTTCACCCTTTTCCATTAATTCATTTTTAAGTTCTTCTGTATGAGAAAAGGTATGTTATTTCATTTATTCCTCATAAAACAATGATTTTTTTCCCTTGATTTTCTGTTTAGACCATAAAATCAACATAAATGATCATCGGTACTCTAGTGATAATAATAATTATCTTTTATTTCAACGATTTTATAGCCAAAAAAAAAAGGCCATTCGGCAGCCGAAATGGAAGGTAGATTTTTCAATTAATTGATATAAAAAAATAGTTTTAACCTTCACATAAATAAAGTATTGAAAATTTAATTAGTATGAGATCATAATTGTAATCGCCTTTACCATGACAAGCCCAGTTAAAATAACAGTAATACTTTCATTTAAAATATAAAATAGCTGTGAAATTAACAGGTTATTTTGTTTACAATAATATACACGTGACAAAATTGTATTATAATGGGAAATTCATAAGTTATGTGGAATGAAAACCATATTTTTAACATTTTTGATTTCATTAAAAAGTTCAAGGGTATCAAATTATTGGAAGAAATAGTCAAAACGTAAAGCTTAAAGTCATTAATGCGAGATTATTAGTCAAGCTTTTAGATACTTTTTACGGAATTTGTGTATAAATATTAGTTTTGAAGTTATATAAGTTTTAGCGTTGATTAAAAACTGATTTTTACCAAAAATCATGAAATTTCAAACAGCCATAATTTCAAATATATTCGAGGGATTCAGCCCATCTTCGAACCTGATCAAGGTAATCACCTATAGAATAAGTGTAAAAAATTTCATCAAGATCCGATAAGAACTGTGGGTGCTATCGTAATGACAAGACAAGTGATAATCATGGGGAGTAGAGGTACGTTTGATACACCATAAGTAATAAAAGAAATACTTTTGATATATAAAATAGCAGTGAAATTTACAGGTTATTTTGTGCACAATGAAATACAACTGACGAAACTGGATTATTATAAGACAAGCTTAAGTTATGTGGAATGAAAACCATATTTTCAACATTTTTTGATTCCATTAAAATTTACAAGGCTATGAAATTATTGGAAGAAATGGTCAAAATATAAAGTTTGAGGTCATAAATTAAAGCTCATTAGTCACGCTTTAAAATACTTTTGCAGAAATTATCTATGAGTTATAGTTTTAAAGTTATATGGACTTGAAAGTGATTAAAAATTGATTTTTTCGAAAAATTGTTAAAATTTCAGACAGCCATAACTTCTAAACTAATCGACCGAATCAGCCCATCTTCGAACTCAACCGTGGTAATTACACATAGAATAAGTGTAGGAAATTTCATTAAGATCGGATAAGAATTGTAGACGCAATCGTGTCCTCAAAAGTCGGTTCTATGACATAAATATATATATATATATATATATATATATACCTATATAAATTTTTCAACGAGTGGTATTTTTGAACTCTACTCAACTAATTATGATAGTTTATGAGTAATATATCCATACATATATAAATTTTTCAACGAATGGTATTTTTGAACTCTACTCAACTAATTATGATAGTTTATGACGAAATCCCTTGTAAAATCGACCATGAGGACAAATACAATAGTTAGATTTAAAAAAAAATCTACCTAAAAAAGGTAAAAATGAAAATAGAATTTAAAATATTATTGAATTGATAAAAAGCACAAGTTTAATGTCAAATAATCTTTGAAGGAGTTATTTTATCGAAAATTCATAAGAGAACTTTTTTATAGAGCGTTCAATTTCAGATCAGAATATATTTCGATCAAATTTTTACTCTTATTTGTTTCTGAGAAAAAAAATTAAAAGTCAAAAGTCTAAAAATCCCATGTTATTCAAATGGGAAATATAAATTGATTTCGGCACGGTTTAATGTGAAAATTAAGAGCCTGTTTGTATGGGATATTCTTTTTTAGGTCATAAACTAAAGATTCAGGGGGCGATCGGTAAATAAAAATCAATTTGGGAAATAACGGACACCCTACTGTATATTCTATCACCGCACTATAATGAGAATACGCCGATGTTCTCTCAGGATGTCTGGTGTTGGGAAGATGAATCGCAGCAATGACGCTCCATAAAAAACAGTACTCATCGAAGTTTTCTATGTTGAGCACAGCTCGTTTCATCTGGATATTTCGAGGAAGCCTCACGAATGTTGAACTCCCTCCTTGCAGAGGTGTGTATTTTGACATGGTTACAACCAGGTTGGTAATCTCCTTCAAACTCCACCCTGAATCCTTTTGATTAAATACTTCCACTTTGTTTAACATTTTATCGTATACAAAGACTGTATACTACTCAGCTAAAGATGTTGCAGGTTAAATCGCCCGACTCTTGGTGTTAAATGATTTGACTTCTTCTTCGATCGATGTATTTTTTTTCAAATTTGCAAAATAGTTCAACATTTACTTTAACACCTACAACGTTTTCCAGCATGTCTTAAATTTTATCCAAGACAATGTCTTTAGACACATCTAAAAAATCTCTCAAGTCAGTGTGAGAGCGGTTGATTATTGATCCTGTTTTAATGTTATTCGAGAAAGCGTTCTGAAGATCTTGCCATTTAATATATTGATCATTTACACTTAAATCACTACCTGCTACCTGCCCACTTAGTTGTAGAAACTGATTACTGTACCAACAAAGAACTGCTATGTTTGCTTGCACACTTCGTCGGACGTGAACGGTAGTATTAGGATCTGTCAAGATTGTATTAAAATAGTCTATTGTATCATTTGAAACACTGTAACACCTCTGGCATTGCTCTTCATCCACCACCTCCGATTGCAAATCATTATATGATTGTGCTACCGTATTTACTAAATCATGGAGAGCTTTAACTAAACGTTGGGACATTTTTTAATTGTTTAATAAAACACTGTATTAAAATTCCGGATCACAAACACTTGTGGATCAGGAATAATTTTTTTATATAAAAACTTAAGATGTGTTCACATACAGATTTACACTTCATATGTAAATTAAGTACGTTCTCACAAGCTATTTAAGCTTAGGACTATAGGTGTAATGCTATCAACGTTTTTGAGTATTTAAAACGAGGAACACACAGAGAGTAAAAAATAAATTTCAGAAGTATGAGACTGAGAGTATCAAATATTGATGATAGTACAGATCTCATGGAGCAACGTAATGGATATGTTATAAAAATGATTTACTTGGGGTGGTATAGGTTAAAAAGAAAAGTATATATCAATAACTTCAACGATCATTTGAGATTTAAAACAGAGTAAGAATACATAATAAATTCAAGAATTATGAGTATCAAATATCTATGTCAGTACATATCTCATTAAGAGGTGTAATAAAAATTGTTGACTTCCGGTTGATAGAGTGATCGATGACACATATGTATAATTATATATAAGAGTTTTACAAAAATTATTTACTGGGGTGGTACAGATTAAAAAAGGAATGTACACTGATCCAAAAAATTAAGGGATAGAAAAAAAATTCGAAATTTTTGGGTGATTTTCAACATGCTGTAACTCGGGTCGAAATGGTCGTTGAGAAAAATAAAAAAAATCAAATTGTAGACTCAAGTTTCTTGTTTTCAGATGTGGACCTCAAATTTTTTTATCATGCACGGTTTCGGAGTAATCTTAAGAAAACCAACGAAAAAAAAATTTTCAAAATTTTTGCTCATCTTCCAACAAGTCTATGGGCTTTAATAAATTTTTTTGGATAACTTGACCTCATGACTCTTTCAGGAAATTGTATGCCCTTTAATTTGACGGCCTCAAAAAGTCTCCACGACGTATTTGTCGTACAGAGAATGTAAGTAAGGTTTTGAAAACTGGAAAACATTCTCTATAAGACAAGAATAGTGACTTTCGATAGAAAAATTTTTTTTGAAGCCAAAATTCGCATATTTGAGAATATTCGGGAATCTTGCTATAACTTTGAATACAACGGATGAACAAGGGATATTGTTGTTTTTTTTTCCAACCTCAGTGTCCTTAAAAAACCCTGAAAATTTTGAAACGCAGCGATTTTTCTTTCTTAGTGTCCCGAAGCTTTAAATTTATTGCTTTTGCCAAAAATCACCATAATTGGTAGCTTCTCGATTTTTGGTCATTTTTTCGATTTCAAAATGTTTTTTTCAACAATAATCTTAATTTCTTCTTATGAAAAGATTGATTATCGAAAAAAATTGAAAAACTGGAAATTTCGAAGAAAAATTTTTTGTTTTCAAAATTTTTTTTTCGTTGTATCCGCAATGATTTATCATTGTCAAGAAAAATTTGTCAATCTTTTTTACCGCTGGCATTAGCGTTACCCAAAGCGTACCACGTAGAAGTTGCTCGGTCGGATTTACCCTGCCGGTGGTAAAAAAAAGTTGACGAATTTTTCTTGACAATGATAAATCATTGCGGATACAACGAAAAAAAAATTTTGAAAACAAAAAATTTTTGAAAAAAAAAAATTTTTTTTTTAAATTATCAGTTTATCAATTATTTTCGATAATCAATATTTTTGATCGAAGAAAGTAAGATTATTGTTGAAAAAAACATTTTGAAATCAAAAAATTGACCAAAAATCGAGAAACTACCAATTATGGTGATTTTGGGCAAAATCGATAAATTTAACGCTTCGGAACACTAAGAAAGAAAAATCGCAGCGCTTCAAAATTTTCAGGTTTTCTTAAGGACACTATAAGGTAGAAAAAAAACGACAATATCCTTTGTTCATCCGTTGTATCCAAAGTTATAGCAAGATTTCCGAATATCCTCAAATATGCGAATTTTGACCTGTTTTTTAATAAAAATTATCGCTTCAAAAAAAATGTTTCTATCAAAAGCCACTATTTCTGTTTTAAAGAGAATGTTTTCCAGTTTTCAAAACCCTACTTTCATTCTCTGTACGACCAATACGTCCGGAGTTATTGATTATCAAAGCCAAAATGGACTTTTTGGCTTTGATCAATGATAACTCGGCGCCAAATCGTCGTGGAGACTTTTTGAGGCCACCAAATTAAAGGGCATAAAATTTCCTAAAAAAGTCTAAAGGTCAAATTATCAAAAAAACTTTATTAGAGCCCATAGACTTGTTGGAAGATGAGCAAAAATTTTGAAAATTTTTTTTTCGTTGGTTTTCTTAAGATTACTCTGAAACCGTGCATGATAAAAAAATTTGAGGTCCAGATCTGAAAACACGAAACTTAAAGCTACAATTTGATTTTTTTTATTTTTCTCAACGACCATTTCGACCCGAGTTACAGCATGTTGAAAATCACCCAAAAATTTCGAATTTTTTTTCTATCCCTTAATTTTTGGGACCAGTGTATATATCAATAACATCAACGATCTCTTAAGATTTAACGCAGAGAGTAAAAATACATTATAAATTTGAGAATTATGAGTATTAAATTTCAATGCTAATACAGATCTCATTAAGCGGTGTAAAATAATTGTTTACTTCCGATGATGAAGTGATCGATGACAGATATGTTTAATTACATAGAAGAGTGTTATAAAAATTATTTACTTGGCTGGTATACATTAAAGAAATGTAAAAATAAAGTAGAGAACCAATATATGAGATTTGAAACAGAAAGTTAAATAAATAATGAGACTGTAAGTATCAAAAATCGATGATAGTACAAATCTCATTAAGCGGTGTAATAAAAATTGTTTATTTCGGATGGGTAAGTTGAAATTACATAGAATAGTGTTACATATCAATCGTCTATAAAAATTAAATAAGAAAGAACACTGGACTGTTTTTTATTTAGAAAAGTTTAATAAATTATAGAATTAATATGATGATCGAGGTATCAAATATAAGGTTTTATATATATACGATTTGGATCATAAAAAATGTTTATGTTTGTTAAATCGTAGAAAAAAGATTTGAGAATGTATGTATCATATGTAATTTAATATATATTTACTTTAGATCGTGAGATCGATAATAATGTCTTTTAGGAAAGTTATATTTAAAAAATAAATGACGTTACTAAAGACATGTATAAATGTTAATCTATGGAATATTTGTATAAGTTGGATAATACAGATCTAGTATCGATTTTTTTCAGATAGATGGCAGAGTTAACATGATTCCCTATTTTATCGGTATATTAAAAAATTTTTAAATATATCTTTTAAATGTATACCTTTTTAATTAATATGAAAAAAATTGATTTTCACATAAATACGATAAGACAAATTAAATTGTCATAGTTTAATTCGTAGTGAATAATATGTCCATATAGATTTTTTAGAAAAAAGTCTTGTAATATAGAAGTAGATGTATATTATTCCAAGTTAAAGTGAGACACCCATATCTATCACTACTTGTTAGAATGAGATGCTCTATGGGTGTTTCTCACACATGCAAACGTTTTATGGGTTTGTTTATTAATTTTTGATACTCGACTGTGATTTCATTGTCAAGCTATACATTGATCTCTCATTATACAAAGTTTATAGATCGTGAAAGAGTCGATGACAGTTAAAGTAAAACTTTTTAAAAAAGCATTTTTTGAATCAGTTTGAATTGATTTCCTGAAATATACTGTGGGTATTTTAAAGAGTTTATAAACAATTTTTTATATTATTGCTCAGAAGACTATCGGTTTTAAAAAACTTTTTTTTTAATTATACAGTGGGTGTTTTAAGGTGTTTATGAACAATTTTTGAAATATTATAACTTAGAAGATTTATTAAGGGGCTTTTTGATTACTACAAATAAAATAATTAAGGTAAGTTAGTTGGCAATATTTTTTGTATTATAAGGTGGAAGAAATGTTTTTATGCTGAAGAATGTATGTCATTTGTAGATGGGAAACACATTTAGTTATAATATAATTATACCGATTCGGTGGATTAGATTTCCACGGCTAATAGATGGAGTCATGGATTTAATAGTTAATGCTTTGACAAAGGCTATTTGTCAGGGGAAAACTTTAGACGGAACATTATTCCGATTTTATAGATTGATAGCTGAATAATAAATTAATTGAATATAAATAGATGTATAAACCGTGGATTGATAAAAACACATTAAAGCTTATAAAAAATAGGAATAAAGCATTTAGAAAAGCTGAAGTAAGAAAAATGAAATTGACATAACCAAATATAAGAAGTTACGATATAACGTTGTTAAACAAACTAAAAGCAATAAATTAAAACATTATGAAACGCAAATTGATGGAAATGAACATTGCTCTAAGAAACTGTGGAAAACTTTAAAACAATTAATTGGTGAAAAAAAGTGTTACACAGGAATAAATGAAGTTAAATTTGGTAATGAAGTATGTACAGATAAAATAGATCGAATGATTATTTTATTGAAAGTATTAATGATATAGTCGAAAATGTTAAATTGAATAGTAATAGTTTAAACAATGACGATAATCGTGATATTGATAATTTTAGTATTGATAATGATTGTAATAACGTTATTAATACGTGGAATAGTTTTAACGAAGTTAGTTATGTTTTGATTCATAAATTGATACAAAAACTAGATTGTAAAAAATGTAAAAGAAATTATATAAATGTTAATATTGTCAAACTTTTATGGAATGCAGATACTAATTTAATAATGTATATGATGAACCCAACTCTTGAACTAGATGTAGTACCATCTGAGTGGAAGTTAGCTACTATAACTTCTATACAAAAAATAAAAGATACAACAAAAGCAGACGAACTACGACCAATCAACACATTACCATTACTAGAATAAATATTAGGAGAATAAGTAAAAAATCAACTAGACCAATTTAATAAACCTAACGACATTTTGAAACCTGAGCAATCGGGCTTTCGTAAAAATCACTCATGTGAAACAACTATTCAACAGTCGCTTATCAAATGGCGTAAAAATTTAGATAATGGGTTGTTTACGGGAATTGTTTTTGTTAATTTTGCTCGAGCGTTCGAGACCATAAGTCGTAATGAGTTATTGATAATACTCTATAAATTGGGATTAAGAAATACGGTATTTGACTGGTTTAAATCTAATCTGTTATGTAGGAGTTAAATAGTAAATTTTCAGGGTGCATTCTCGAAGAAAAGGGATATCAAATTTGGCGTACCGCAAGGCTCTAAATTGGGCCCTATTCTCTTGAACTTCTATATTAATGAGATTATTAGTGTCTTAAAAGATGATGATACTGATGTGAAATTATTTGCTGATGATTTGATAATTTCAATTTGTAGTTATGATATTGATGTTATTGAAAGTAAGTTAAATGAATGTCTTAAACGATTGAATAATGGGTTAAATAATAATCAACTAAAAATAAAGGTGAAAAAGGCAGCTTACATGATCTTACATGATCAACGAATGAAAAATGTAAGAAATAAATGTAAATTAATCATGAATAACTACGAATTGAAAGACGTGAACGAAACAAAATATCCAGGCATAATTATAGATGAAAATCTTATTCTTAAAGAACATTCAATATACATTAATAAGAAAATTAATTTCTTGAGATGATTAGGGAACACGGTAACTAGTTATACAAGATACCTTATCTATAAAACAATTGTGCTGTCACACATTGAGTACTGTGATACAATTATGATGAATTATCCTGACAATCAACTAAATTGTTTGCAAAACTTACAAAATCGAGCAATGCGAATTGTTCTGAGGGTAAATAATTATACTAATATCAAGATTATGCTAGATACGTTAAACTGAATGTCAATTCGACAAAAAATCGTTTTCAACACTTGCGTATTTAAACATAAAGTATTTAATGAATTGCATCTGGACAATTTATTTAATGAATTTGATTTTGACGATAGGCGTTATGAAACTAAAAAAAAATCGAAACTTAAAATACACCATACAAGAACATTGACTGCAGAAAAATCAATTGTTTATAGAGGCATAAAGTGGTATAATAAATTACCGTATGAGTTGAGAACTAAAAATATAATGAAAATATTTAGAATCAAAATAAAAAACTTTATTAAACAAAAAGTAGATTGTTTCAAAAAATTTAAATTTTTGTAATTAGAATAATGACTACTTATCAATGTTACTTTTGAACAAATTCATGTGCAATACTGTGATAAAAAATTTATAAGCCATTGTAACTAGCTAAAGGTAATATAACAATGAATTATTATTATTATTATTATTATTTCTTTTTAAGTTAAATGCTCAGGGGGTTATCCCCGGTAGTCCGACTCTACCGAGGGCCTCACCTGAGCGCCAAATCGTTACTGCTGCGATGCTTCATCAACAAGATGATCAGTATGCGCAGCAGGCCAAGTTTCGTTGTCTTAGGAGACGGAGAGATCCGAGAATTACAGCCTTTTGCATCCTCGATGCCAAAAACTCAACTTGCGATGAGCAAGTTGGGATTTTAGCCAATGCAGATACAAAATTCTGTTTCATCCATCCTAGGACGCCAACAATGAGTACGACAAGCTTGACACGGTAGCCTGGGTAAAGTTTGCAAATTTCAAACAGGAGATCCTGATATATTTCGTGTTTGTGCTCTTCTTTAACCGTGATGTTATATTCAGCTGGAGCTGAAAACTCAATAACATAAATGTTACGAGCGGTTTTATCGAAGAGCACAATATCAGGTTTATTGTGATCTATTTTCCGCGTTGTTGCGAATAGCACGTTCCAATAAATACGGCAACGGTCATTCTCAACAACTTGCGGAATGTCTCCTGGCAAATAAGGCAGCACTGGTGTTTTATCGATACCGTGCGTGTGTCTAAGGTGGAAATAAAGTACTCGCAGAGCAGCATTGTGACGCTGAACGTATGCACTTCTCGCCAGCACAGGACATGCTGACAAGAGATGCATAAGCGTTTCAGGATGTTGCTTACACACCCTACACAATGTGTCGGGTAGCTGCATCTGGAGCACTTTTGCACGGTATTCGAGAGTGTTAATTACACCATCTTGGCAGGCAAAAATATACCCTTCAGTCTCGGACATCAGGCCAGCTGACTTAAGGAAGGAAAACGTCAGCTGCTCGGACAAGCCATGTTCACGCACGTGTTTAAAGAACACGCTGTGCATTGACTTGCCCATGTGTGTACTGAGCAGTTTTTGCTGCTCAGCGTTGCTGATGACCCTCTTGAATTCCTCCTTAGGGAGTTCAATAAGAGGGTTTACGCTTCCGAGACCAAGGGATTTTGCCGCGTACTTTGCTGCCTTATATAAGAACGCTCCCTTATGCGCATTCTCATGCTGATGAACAATTTGCATAAGGAAGTCGTCTTCATCTGCTGTGAAATTGACAACTTCATATGTTAGACCCAAAACCAAGCGATCGTGTAGACACTCCAAGCTCTGAAGACCTCTCCCTCCGATGTGCCGGGAAAGGTATAATCTGGTGACTGAAGACTCAGGGTGCATGCTCCGATTAATATTCATGACTTTACGTGTCTTGATATCGAGGTCTTTAAGCTCTTTTCGGGTCCATTTAAGGACACCAAAAGAGTAAAGAAGTACCGGGACAGCAAGCATGTTTGTTGCGGAGACTTTGTTCTTTCCGGAAAGTTCTGATGACCAGATTTTCCGGAGTCTCCGCACATACTCGCTGCAGAGAGTCGTTTTGATTTTAGGAAGGTCCTGCATAGGTCTCCCCTCAATACCTAGATATTTGTACGACTCTCCGGCGTCAAGATGGTCAATGACGCTCCCGTCTACCAACTCGATATCTTCACGCACATCAAAGCACTTACCCTTCACCAGATTAACGACCGCGCACTTGTCCAACCCAAATGCCATGCCGACATCCCGTGTATACTCCCCTACGATGTTCAAGGCTGTCTGAAGGTGTTCCTCATCAGGTGCATATACCTTCAGATCATCCATGTAGAGTAAGTGGGTGATCGAATAACTCCGATCAGTTGGTGGGCCCACTGAGTATCCACGAGTACGGCGTAGCGCAACAGATATTGGCAGCAGTGAGATGCAAAACAGCAGAGGGCTCAGAGAATCTCCCTGAAACACTCCTCTTTTGTACTGTACAACTTCGGTTACACGTTTGTCGTTGCCACATGAAATGTGGAACCGTGTTCGCCAAAGTTGCATTGTACGCTGGATGCATCCCACTGTATCACGATTGACCCCAAGGCATTTGAGCAAAAAGAGAATAAGCTCATGAGATGTTGAGTCAAATGCCTTGCGGTAGTCAATCCAGGCCATTGACAGGTTGCGCTGATAGTAGATCGCGTCTTGAATGACACAACGATCTACTAACAGATTCTCTTTGCAACCTGACAGGCCTCTCTTACTGCCACGTTGTTCGTATATCTGCTGCCATACAGGATCTATCACTTCTAGAATGCGATTATTTAAAATTTTAGTAAAAATCTTATAAACCGCATTCAAACAGGTGATAGGCCGGTAGTTCTTTGGGTCAGACAAGTCACCTTTCTTAGGGATGAGCACGGTTCGCCCTTCTACAAGCCAACATGGAATAGGTTCGTCGCCTCTGATAAACGCTGTAAAAATCCGGGCTAGATGGCTATGGGTAGAAGTTAGTTTCTTCCACCAAAATAAGTTAATGCCATCTGGACCCGGAGCAGCCCAGTTCTTACCATTATTCAGAGCTAAACGAACTTCTTCTACGCTGACTTCAGGGCTCTCTTCATCAGCATTGTCGTTGCGGTGTTGTCGACAGAATGCTTCGAAGTCGTTGAGAGCTGGAGTGTCACGATTCACGTTCGGTTTATTACCATACAACTCAGACCAGAAAGCTTCTACTCGCTCGATGGATGGGGGATCGCCAGAAACAGATGTTTTAGGTGTCAGAAAGCGTGAAGGACTTAACCGAAACAAAGAGTTGTCGGTAAGCCGCTTCAGCTTTTTCTCTAATGACTTTTTAGCAGCCACCAGAGCCCGCAACCTGTTAAGGGAACCTTCTTTGATGTTCAGAAGATTCTCCTTATTCAGTGTGTGATGCTGGTATCGTAGTCCAGCCGCAATGCGGCGGACTTTAGATGTAAATGCTTTTCGAGCATTTACATACTCAATCACACACTGAATGCGGGAGACATGTTTCCGGAGATCATCAATCTTCAGTGTTAGCTGTCCAATGCGCCCTCTCATCTTAGCCTCAGGCGAAGAAGTATTCCTTCTCGCAGGAGGTAAGAGTGAGGAGGCACCATCATAGACAGCTCGATTGATTGTGAGCAAAGTAGAGTCTTCCTGAATCCGAGCAGATAGTTCGTGGTTTTCCGTGTCAATTAGATGTTTTGGGTAATGTATCTTCTTAGAGATACATACTTGCCGTGTGTCAAAATCATTGTCGGCGTCTTCGAAAGAACGGCGTCTCTCCTGATGTAGCTGTGCTGGAAAAGACAGACGGTGAGATAACCGTCTGTTAGTTAACAGTGATCTTCGTGTTCGCCGGAGATGAGAAGCATAATCACGTAGATGTTGTTGTGAAAAGTTGCTGTGATTGGGATGCATATCGCTCCAGAGAGCATGCGTCCTAGCCATGTAGCCTCTCCGCTCCGGTTCACTGTTATTGTAGCACATCAGGAGATCGGCTCGTAATTCCTCCGTCCACCTAAATGTAGTCCGTTGTTCGCCAAGGTCGTCATCGTTCGGGATCTCAGTGCTCCGCCCAGCTAGTGGGTAGCCCTCATCCGAGAAGGGCCGGTTGTGGGGAGCACTTCTGTGTTCAGGATTATCTTGAACTCAGTATACTTTACATTGGGGAGTTAGCCCAATGCAAAGGTTGTTGTGCGATTAGTAGGCCAGCAGGTGGGAGGCCAGCCTACATTGCCCACGATGCGCCACGGGGTAAATAAAACCTCCGCCGGCCGCACAACATGCACCGTGGGCATTATTATTATTATTATTATTATTATTATTATTATTATTATTATTATTATTATTATTATTATTATTATTATTATTATTATTATTATTATTATTATTATTATTATTTCTTGTTAAGTTAAATGCTCAGGGGGTTATCCCCGGTAGTCCGACTCTACCGAGGGCCTCACCTGAGCGCCAAATCGTTACTGCTGCGATGCTTCATCAACAAGATGATCAGCATGCGCAGCAGGCCAAGTTTCGTTGCCTAAGTAGACGGAGGGATCCGAGAATTACAGCCTTTTGCATCCTCGATGCCAAAAACTCAACTTGCGATGAGCAAGTTGGGATTTTAGCCAATGCAGATACAAAATTCTGTTTCATCCCTCCTAGGACGCCAACAATGAGTACGACAAGCTTGACACGGTAGCCTGGGTAAAGTTTGCCAATTTCAAACAGGAGATCCTGATATATTCCGTGTTTGTGCTCTTCTTTAACCGTGATGTTATATTCAGCTGGAGCTGAAAACTCAATAACATAAATGTTACGAGCGGTTTTATCGAAGAGCACAATATCAGGTTTATTATGATCTATTTTCCGCGTTGTTGCGAATGGCACGTTCCAATAAATACGGCAACGGTCATTCTCAACAACTTGCGGAATGTCTCCTGGCAAATAAGGCAGCACTGGTGTTTTATCGATACCGTGCGTATGTCTAAGGTGGTAATAAAGTACTCGCAGAGCAGCATTGTGACGCTGGACGTATGCACTTCTTGCCAGCACAGGACATGCTGACAAGAGATGCATAAGCGTCCCAGGATGTTGTTTACACACCCTACACAATGTGTCGGGTAGCTGCATCTGGAGCACTTTTGCACGGTATTCGAGAGTGTTAATTACACCATCTTGGCAGGCATTATTATTATTATTATTATTATTATTATTATTATTATTATTATTATTATTGGGGTTTATGCTGAAAACAACGAACATAAAACCTCTGACTCCAAGAAAGGCAAAAAAAAAGTCTTTCGGTTGACCCTGCGGGCCAGCTCTAAAACTTCCCGCTGTTTTCAAGCTCCTCGAGCTTGTCTCTCAGGTCGTATGGAACATAGTAACGCCGTATGGGCAATATCACCCAGCTCTCGTATGGAAAGCTAAGTTCTCTCTTACTTTTTTTTTTTTTTTTTTTTTTTTTTACTTACCTAGTTTTTCGGTTACAGGAGGATTATCTTTTTTAGAATTTTTTTAATTGAATTGTTTTTTTTTGAACAGTCATTAACTCCTCAACTAACTTTGGTAGGTTATTCATGCGGTTTTCTAAGTCATATAGCTTATCATCTCTACGACGCTTGCGATTTTCACGAGATCTTGATCGAGATCTAGATCTTCTTCTCTTCTTGTGATCTGACATAATTTAATATTAAATGATGAACTTTACTAATAGTAATTTAAAAGTTTTTTGAGTGGTATGCGAAAAAACGTCTTGATGTATGAACACAACGAAACAATATGAAGGTAGGGAGACTAGTGTGCTGGAGATGGCGCCTGAACGCCACATTTAAAAAAAAAAAAATCCTATGCGTTAAACGTTGTGAGTATAACATAAGTGTGAATTGTACATGCATATACAAATTGCACTTGAATTTAAGTAAAACACGTCTTGTGTACGTAGCAACTTTAACATTTATTTAGTTTTCATGTCGTCCCTGTGCGCGCGCATCGTAAAAATTCACTCTCATCATTTTTCCATAACGTGCTTAGAGAAGTATAATTATAAATAGTTAAGTCATATATGATCATACATGGCGTAATATATGGCCTCATATATGATCATACATGAACCTATTCGAGTGCAAATATGACCATACATGATCATACATGGCTCCATATATGAGCTCATATATGATCATACATGAACAGATATGATCGTATCTAAGCATTTTTTCCCGGGTACTCGTAAAATAATTAATAATACTTGAGTGTGAGGACACTTGTGTAATAATTATTCAATTTAAGTGTGAGGACACTTGTGCAAAAAAAAACTAGTGCGGAATTAGTGTTGTACGTTCTGACTCTTATTAAATTTAAATAAAAATTTTAGAAAATTTTTTTTTTAAGTCTCGAATTATTTATTTACCACGGTGGGCGAATAAACGGTTCGACACTTTTTAAAATCATAAATAAATAATAAATTAATAAATCGTTGCTTTGTTGGCGATATTATTTTTATTCATTACCAACGATACAACGGAAATCTCTTGCGATAAGAGAATCGCCGTGGCTCGCGGATAGTCTAAACAGATGACGACGCATGAGACCCGGGCCACGACGATTCTCTCATAGGAAACCTGAGATGCAGCGTTAACACTTTTGATAATTTATAATACTAAGGAGTGACAGAATCAAGTCAGTCGATCACAAGATCTAGTAGAGCTAAGAACTCTACACAAACCTGCTGGCTAGATCCTGTCACTCGGACTTTAAGGCACAATATATATCCGTATTTCATTAAAATACGCACTCCTTATCTAAACTTTGGGCGCTGCTACTGGCAGCCTGAAAATATCATACCTCGTATTGGGCGCTGCTTCCGGCAGCATAATACTCTCACCTGTTCTGGGCGCTTATACCGGCAGCCTGAACGCTTTTTTTCCGAATTCAAAAAATTCACGTCGAGAAGCACGAGGACAGGATGTGCAGTACAGCTCGGTCGCGGGATTTAAGGTGTAATCG
>OZ024707.1:12239105-12285405 GCA_964016945.1 Microplitis deprimator | reverse complement strand
TCAGGACGTACCATTTCTGTCAATTTATTCAAGATGGTTATTCTGAAGATATACAAGTCGATGATGATCAAAATGATCTGTGATGGCTGTACAGTACACTCGGACACATTCCGGCCTTAGCTGCTGCTGCGTGGCGTCGAGTAGATTGTAGGTGGTTACATTGCTACGAACGACTGTGTTTTGGGACCAGGACAATTCATCACCGACAATTCAACCTTTGGTAATTCATCCTCAACGATTTATCCATGTGACAACTGATCTTCACGACAATAGCTTCCAATAATATAATTTTATTCACAAGATAATATAAAAATAAATAATAAAATTAAGAGAAACGCGAATAATTAATTAAAAACAAAAAAAAAAAAATAAAATTGTAATAACAACTGTTATTGTTAAATACAAATTCGTTAACACAATCAACACAAATAGACTGCAAAATTATAATAACTATTATTTTTAAAGTTATACAATGTTACAATTGTAATAAGTATCTAATAAATAAAACAAAAGTATAAATTATAAAAAAAAAAAAAAAAAAAAAAATACATTTAAATCTTATAAAATCAGTATTAATGTCAAAGTCACATTAACAATACCTTTAGCGGATAGCAAAGTCATGATTGTGCAACTTCTAATTATCAAAATATTGAAAATCAGTCGCATCAAATCATAAATTACAAATAAATCTTGGACGCTATAATTTTAGCAATTTTAATATAATCTTACTTCTTAAATTGGTATTATAATAAACTCATAGCAAAGAAAATACAAATATTAATTCTAAGAAAAAAAAAAAATTGAAAATTTCATGTCGTTATTGTATTGATTTTGCAGTACATAATACCTATACAGTTCCAGCGGGAAATTTGAACATGAGTGGGTCTAATTCTATGCGGTTGTACAATCTTATTTGTCTTGTTAAATCCTGGAGTATCTCGTTTCCGTCTCGTGATCGATGTTCTCCAATCGACGCAAAGAAATACTTAAAATTAATTTAGCAGCGGATGGTGAGCAATAAAATTTTTCTCGACAATTTTTACGCAGTTGTGACTAATACACTCAACGGCGACGTACTCGAGTGGTATTACCAGAACGAGGGTTTGTTTCACAGCTGGGTTGCATTCAAGGAATATTTTGAAATTTGGCAGGTTCAACAAACAGACGAGGCAGTGTTGTAGGAGATTTACTCGGCCAAACAACGCAATGACGAGACAGGAGTTGTATTCATCAACCGTATGCAAGGTGCATTCGCAAAACTAGAGGACCCGTTACCGCAAACAAAACAAATTAGAATTATAACTTCGCGAATTAATTCTCATTTTCTACAAAAGTTCTCAGATGCGATAATTATAACGTATGCCGAATTATATACGCGGGTCAGTGCTTGGCAGCCAACAGCTGATGCACTGAACCCTCACTTCAAAATTAATAAAGAAAGTAATAGTAGAATCAAGACTCGTAGTCAACTAAATTCTATTAAAGTTCCTGAAATTGATCAATTGAACAGTATGGAGACACTGCAGTCGCCTACTTCACCAAATAATAATTTTCCTAGTAAAAATTTTGATAGAAATAATAATTTTAATAGAAATAATAATTTCAATAGAGATAATAATTTTAAAAGGAATAAAAATTTCAACAATTCTCAAAATTCACAGAATCTCGATTCACAAGTTAAAAATTCAAATTTTGAGTCTTCCACTCTATTAAATAATTTTGAGTCTATGATGAAAACTATTTTAGAAAAATTAGATCAAACTTCTGTAAAAACGTCATCGGTAAAAGTCACCCCTGTCAATTCAACTCCAGTATCACAAAATAATGCAACAAAAGCTCATTTGTGCGGTCGTTGTGGAAGAATTGGTCACGTTGCCGAGGTTTTTTGTGGACCCGTAACTGATGAGTTGCGTATCAAGGCAGGGTTGTCTCTTCGTTCACGTCCTCCAAGTCCAAAAAACGCGTAAGCGCCCTGGTAGACACTAATCACGTTACCAGGGCTTCTGTATCAACTAACAATTCGATTAATTTCATTGGAAATAATGACGATAAACTTGACTCGTTTACATTAAATTCTGAGGCTCCTGAATTCGTTATTAGTCGTGGAAAATTCTTTTTGAATTATCCTATTGCTGCTGATGCTCCAAAAATGGTCGGTAACGTTTCAGAAAATCTCGACGTCGATTTAATTGATTTCACATCTCCTCTCGATCAAATTACTGATAAGTTGGCGGATGCAGAGTCCAATTGGGAGACAAGTTCGGAAGCTTCACAGCAAATTAAAAATATTAAGAAATCAAAAGTTAAAAATTCTATAAAAACTTTAAAATCAAAACTTAAAAAATCTATAACTTCGACACCTAATTTTAAAAATAAAATTCATAAAAGTCAATTAAATTCTCCGATAAAAAATTCATTACTGGACTGTGAAATTGAAGAACAGCAACAATCTACTGTCACCAAGCCTGATAATCACTTGGAGACATATGATATCCCTCTCTGTGATCTAAGGGAGGATACTAGTCCTTTATATGACTCAGAGATTGATGAGTATCGCCCCGATTCGAGTGAAGAACTTGCTCATGCTCCAAAATTTACTATACAAATGGACTCGGATAATAAACAAAGTACATTACTGCCAATGCTCAGTAATGATAATCGATTCAGCCGTATGACTTCTTCAGCCAGTCTCATAGCTCCTTCAACAGTAAGCTGCATGATTGCTTATATTTTTATCGGTAAATACGAACTTGAAGCATTACTGGACAGTGGAAGTGAGCGCAGTCATATTTCTGAGATTGCTTATAAACAAATCAAAGAATACCAATTGCAAGACCTCACACCTGATCCCACTAGTACTCATGGAGTAACTATGGCTTACTCCAAGTCCACGCAAACACGTGGTGGAGCCCCATTTAAAATTCAACTTGATGGTCACGATATCATCACTTGGTTAAGTGTTTTATCTGAATTGTCTACTCCAGTAATCCTTGGTCTTGATTTCTGGCAACTAGCAGATATCCAAGTAAATTCCAAGGAGAGTACTTGGAAATTAAATATCAGTAATGTCACTCATTCATTTTTCTCTCTAATCAATCATTATTAAATGTACTGTCGTCAGCTGAACGTGTTGATCTCGAAAATTTTTTAGCCAGAGAATTTGAGAAGAATAAACAAGTCCAGTTGGGTTCAACACACGTCGTACAACATCGTATTGAATTAACAGCTGAGACTCCAGTACGAACCTAGCCTTATCGTAGAAGTCTACCAATAATGAAAGCAATGCATGACAGAGTAGATGAATTGCTCGCGAAGGGTTATATTCAGTCTTCGAATAGTGCTTGGGCAAGTTCACCAGTAATGGTACCAAAGGAAAACAATACTTGGCGTATGTGTATTGACTACCGACCACTTAACAGAGTAACGAAAAAACCTGCTTATCCGTTACCGATTATGCGTCGCATTTTATCAAGTCTTTAAGGTGCTAAAGTAATTTCAGTACTTGATGTCAGTGATGCTTTTCATCTCGTCCTGGTTGAACCAAATAGCCGACAATATACAGCATTTTGCGTGGATGGGCGAGATTTATTTGAATGGATCCGTATGCCATTTGGTCGGACTAATGCACCCAGTACGTATCAAGAAGTTTCTGATACGATACGTCGAGGAATTATTGAGTTGTTGAAAACACAATTTTCTCATATTGAAGCTGAAAATAAAATTTTCGCATATCTCGACGACTGGATAATAATCCGTGATGACTTAAAAGAACATAAAATTTTTCTTCAAGCTTTTGAAGGATTCCGCAAGGCTGGGATCAAAATGAATGAAGAAAAAAGTCATTTCGGTTGCTCTGAAGTTCACTTTTTAGGCTTTATAATTAATGAAGAGGGTTTGAAACCTGATCCAGCCCGATTGGAACCAATTGCAGACTATAAACGACCCACCAACCGTAAGGAACTCCGAAGATTTAATGGATTAGTTAACTGGTACCATAAACATCTTAAAAATGTCGCGCAAGTTCAAGGTCCCTTGAACAAATTGACCAGTACTCGAGTTCCATGGGAATGGACAGATGTTAAAGAAAAAGCTTTTGTGGAAACGAAAGAAGCTCTGTTAAAAGCTGCAACATCATCACTACCACGTCCAGACTTGCCTTACCACTTATACACTGATGCCAGCAACACTGGGTTAGGTTCTGTCCTAACTCAGTATGACTCAAAACAGGATCGGGAAAATTTAATTACCTGTTTAAGTCGACCATTAAATAAAGCAGAAATGAATTACACAACAACTGAGAAGGAGTGCCTTGCTGTTGTTTGGTCCTTACGGAAATTACGAGGCTACATCGAAGGTTTGCCAATCACTGTATACACTGATCATTCCGCATTGAAATGGCTTCATCCGTTAAAAGATTCGGCAGGTAGATTGGCCAGATGGGCTATTGACATTTCCGCTTATGATATTGAAGTTGTTCATATTCGGGGTACACAAAACAAAGCCCCAGATGCACTTTCGCGTCGATATGAAGAACTAGAGACTGCTGACTTACTTGTTTCAGATTCCAATCCTTCATCGCTGTGTGTAATTGCTCAAAATTCTGATTGGTATGATAAAAAAGTCCGAGTTGTCCAAAAATATCCGGAGAATTATCGTGACTGGAAATATGAAAATGATAAATTGTATTTTTACCGTCCATTAGCTGTCAAGGAAATACTTGGTGAATTAAATCCTTGGAAAATTGTTCTAACTGAGCCAGAAATTCGTCCAGCTATCGAGAAAGCTCACTGTGAAGCTCAGTCGGGTCATCTTGGGATTGACAAAACTTACCAACGGATACGAGATAATTTTCACTGGCCAGGAATGTTTGAAAATGTTTCATCTAACGTTTCAGCTTGTGAGACTTGTATAATGACTAAAAGTGACCAGACAAAACCGCAAGGATACATCGGAACGAGGCCATCAACTCAGCCTTGGTCTATTATTTCGATTGACACAATTGGCCCATATACTCGTTCAACTATGGGGAATCAATATGCTTTCGTCATCGAAGATCTCTATACTTGTTATCTTGAAATCTTTCCTCTAAAACAACAATCTAGTAAACTCATAAAACATCACCTGACGGCTGTTTTTAATCATTGGGGCCCTCCTTGTCAAATTATTTCAGATAATGGCAAAGAATTTATAAACAAAGACATAATTAATTTAATCAGTCAATTTAATATAAAATTTACACCAACCCCTATCGGTCACCCTTGTGCAAATCCCGTCGAACGCTGTAATCGTACGATTAAACCCATGATTGTCGCGTTTACGAGTAAAAATCAAAAAGACTGGGATGAACATCTTTACGATTTAAAATTCGCGTATAATACCTCGGTACATACTGCTTTGGTTGTTTTTCCATTTTATTTAAATCACGGACATGACGCACGACTGACTAACGATACTGATCCTCTTGAAAATCTACATATATCTGACGTTACTGTTTGGCAAGCCCGAATGGATCGTGTAATTGAACTGAGACATTTTGTTGAGCAAAATATGTTGAAAGCTTGGGAACGTACGCGTAAACAACATGAACAAAAATTTTCTGATATTCCCATAGATTTAAAAATCGGTGACCAAGTTTACTAATTAAATAAAAAATTAAGTAAAAAAGTTGATGGCTATAGTGCTAAATTAGCACCAAAGTATTCGGGACCCGCGATTGTTTCAAAAATTTTAAGTCCTTTAGTAGTTGAACTACAAGATAATGCCGGTAACGATATTGGCACATATTATTATAATGACTTAAAAATTCCTAGACGGTCTCGAAGACGTAACTGATTATTCTCGATATAGTTCAGATCACTCATAATAAAAGTGAAAATACTTGGTAATTCAGGATCAGACACCGAAGCCTCATCTCATGAGTCCGAGGCCGAAGTATCTGATACTGAAGTGTCATCAACTCATGCAGTCACACGATCATCTGACTCAGTATCATTTTCATTAAGCACTGCATCAACATCTACATTCGAATTACCACCTGCTACTGAAATAACGCCATCACCTTCGTCACCGGCTGCACCAGCAATTTCAACAACAGTGGCATCTTCACCGACATGGTCTACCGGGTCAGCTATATCGAATGGACCCCGATTCTCGTTGCCGCCATGGCAAACTACAACTGGCATTGAATTTGGTCGCCCATCGTCTCCACTATATGTACCAAGCCCAACTACAACACCAACTTCAGTAATGCTTGAGACCCTAACTAAATTCATGAAAGATGAATTTAGCAAGCTTCATGCTCGTATTGACCGAGCTTTAAGTCACCGTCCCGCGGTCACGTCAATACCATGTGGGGGATCAAGATTCGATATCCAGTGGATGGAACGTATAGATGAGAAACTGGAAGATTTTCAAATTTTCGTACAAACAAACACGGACCAAGTTGCGAAACTTAAGACACAGTTGGAGTCTTTAGAAATATCTCCAACTGCTCCAGAATCAGGTCCTATTACAAACCTCACGGCTCAACTTGATCAGTTAACTGAGCAGGTCCAACGAAGCCAGAAAATGATCGCAGAAATTAAGCTGCCAAGTTCAGAAGACTTTGTGCAGAAACTTCAGGCAGTTAATTTAGAATCTAAACTGACTGCCACTGAAATCAGCCGTCAGACAACAACAACATCAGCTACAACTTCTATCCCAGTCAAGGTTTCTTACGACATGGGTACTACGCCAAACAACAAATCGGTGCTGCCATTACTGGCTCAACAATCTTCTGCATGTGGTCCAAATCCAGGACTTAAAATTCGCGATGGCGCCTATCACTGTCCATCATCAGAAGATGCCAGATTTCCACCATCATCATTGTTGGCTAGGCGAATGGCTCGTCACGAGTTATCTGAAAAAGAAGTAATGACTCTGCGAGCTTCAGGGGCCATTCCCAAGGACATCAAGACTAAGATCCAGATGGTAACCTTTGCAAACTCGTTACCGTATTCGCAGACTACTCCAGCTCCAAAATATCGGGTGCCATTGCAACCTAAAGAGGCCTACGAGCAATTTTTGTCTGGCTTAAATTCGGCTCCAACATCAAACGCCACAGCAGCTGCCACGGATACATCACAACAAGTTGTAATCCACAACGGTCTCCATTTTATGGACTTTGCCACTTTCCACAAAGCTATTGAGAAGATCTGCGTAACCGTTAAGCCGAGTGTATGCCACACCGAGCTCAGAGAATCATGAACACAAACGGTAACGACTCAAGCTCAGTCGTTGTACATTACTAACTCGTGTCAAAACTGCCGGCAACCAATTTAATAAGTGGAAACCTAAACATGCAAACCTTCTCAATAAGACAATTTATAGATAAATTGAGAAAAATATAGATAGCCCGAACTGAGAATCGAACCCAGACCATGTCGGTATCGCGCCGAGTGCTCTACCAGTTGAGCTATCCGGCACTATACTATATTCGGTTCAATTTAATCTATAACGGGATTGAGACAATGTAAATTGTCTTCGTCGTCCTCAGCCTTGCGGTTCCCGTTTTTCTCCGTCTCGTTGCCGTCTGAATCTCGTACGTCATAGTGCCATGGTCACATGACTTATTTTTACGTCAACGCATGTCCGTAAGGGTGAAGTGGGGACAGAATTCAGAGGCGAGTCCCAGGCCCTCAATTATCGGTCAATCACTTCGATCCTGGATCAACTAGCGCTTAAACGTATTCTTTAGTATCAATATGCGTTACTTATTCCGTATCAATTACATTCTAATACTCTCTATTAATATTCTGGCGATTGACTTGCGATACTCTTTCATTATTTCTTATTAATCGTTATAATTATTATAAATCAAGTTTTAAGAAAGTAAATGATTATTGTACGTTACCGGCGATTAACTCGCGACATAAAATATTATAAAATTAAGTAATCAATTCTGTGTAATAACTGCGCCATTTCACGTGGAGAAATATTGTACATTCAGTATCTACCAGGACACTCTATATATTGTTATTTGCGGAAGCGTTTATTGTAAGTAACTGAACCTTATTATAATTGGCAATAAACTTGCAACTTTTCTGATTAATTCCTTTATTCTATGTATCATTATTTATCCTATTTTCTCCTATCTTTACTGGTAAGAATTATTCAATAGTTTGATAAAAGTATTATTAATTAAGTAGGAATTTATAAGTCATAACCCGTGAGGTAAGTTGGTGAATTTTAACATACGTTGCCGAGTTTGGATGAGTGCGAGTCTTTGCTTTGCAATAACCCCAGCCCACTGCTCTGTCCAAGTAAAATAAAATTTTGTTAGAGGCCAGCCTAAGCCAGGGTTCAACCCGCAAATTCTGGTGGCTGCTGGTAAAAATCGCAAAGAGAAAAAAGGCCATTCGGCAGCCGAAATGGAAGGTAGATTTTTCAATTAATTGATATAAAAAAATAGTTTTATACATACATATCTTGTTAGTGTATAGTCATGATATGAGAATAGACTCGTTTTCTAGGAGTGAGGGTAAAAAAAGACAACGATTATTATTGATAGAGAACTTCAGATAGTTGATTTGACACAACATAATACAGGTAATGTACCAAACTAACCTTCACATAAATTAAGTATTGAAAATTTAATTAGTATGAGATCATAATTGTAATCGCTGTTACCATGACAAGCCCAGTTAAAATAACAATAATACTTTCAAAATAAAAAATAGCTGTGAAATTAACAGGTTATTTTGTTTACAATAAAATACACTTGACAAAATTGTATTATAATGGGAAATTCATAAGTTATGTGGAATGAAAACCATATTTTCAACATTTTAGATTTCATTAAAAAGTTCAAGGGTATCAAATTATTGGAAGAAATAGTCAAAACATAAAGCTTAAGGTCATTAATGCGAGATTATTAGTCAAGCTTTTAGATACTTTTTACGAAATTTGTGTATAAATATCAGTTTTGAAGTTATATGAGCTTTAGCGTTGATCAAAAACTGATTTTTACGATAAATCATGAAAATTTCAAGCAGCCATAATTTCAAAACTATTCGAGGGATTCAGCCCATCTTCGAACCTGATCAAGGTAATTGCCTATAGAATAAGTGTAAAAAATTTCATCAAGATCCGATAAGAACTGTGGGTGCTATCGTAATGACAAGACAAGTGATAATCATTGGGAGTAGAGGTACATTTGATACATCATAAGTAATAAAAGAAATACTTCTAGAATATAAAATAGCAGTGAAATTTACAGGTTAATTTGTGCGCAATAAAATACAACTGACAAAACTGGATTATAATGGAACAAGCATAAGTTTTGTGGACTGAAAACCATATTTTCAACATTTTTTGATTCCATTAAAATTTTCAAGGCTATGAAATTATTGGAAGAAATGTTCAAAATATAGAGTTTGAGGTCATAAATTAAAGCTTATTAGTCACGCTTTTAAATACTTTCTGCAGAAATTATCTATGAGTTGTAGTTTTAAAGTTATATGGACTTGAAAGTGATTAAAAATTGATTTTTTCGAAAAATCGTTGAAATTTCAGACAGCCATAACTTCTAAACTAATCGATCGAATTAGCCCATCTTCGAACTTAACCGTGGTAATCACACATAGAATAAGTGTAGGAAATTTCATTAAGATTGGATAAGAATTGTAGACGCAATCGTGTCCTCAAAAGTCGGTTCTATTACATAAATATATATATATATATATATACACATACATATATAAATTTTCCAACGAGTGGTATTTTTGAACTCTACTCAACTAATTATGATAGTTTATGACGAAATCCCTTGTAAAATCGACCATGAAGACAAATACAATAGTTAGATTTTTAAAAAAATCTACCTAAAAAGCGATTTTTCTTAGTGTATGTGTATGTGTATGTATGTATGTATGTATGTATGTGACTGGTCTATAACTTTTTAACTACTGAATCGATTTGAATAGATCCTGCGGCAATCGAAGAAGCTTGTTGGTCATTAAATTTCCTGAAAATTTTAGATCATTTAATCAATTAGGCTCGAAAATATTTTCGAATTACGAAAAAAAAAAATTTTTTTTTTAGTTTTTAATTGATTTCTCAGAAACGAGTAAAACGGTCGACTTCTAAATCTATTCAGCTCTAGAACTTTATCAAACGCATTGATTGCGACCTTAGTTATCTCAATCGGTTAATTTCGTCGAGAGATATCGCGGGAGAAAGAAATGGTCAAAAACGTTTGTTTTCGATTATCTTTGAAGTGACTAATCTGGTGAATCTTAAAATCTAATCAGCTCTAGAGTTTAATAAAACGCGTCGATTTTCGCCTCGACCATCAGAATCGGTTAATTCGTTCGCGAGATATCATGGGAGAAAGAAATACGAAAAACGGTTTTTTTCGAAAACACTGGCATACAATAGTATTTTCGAGCTCGAAAATGTATTCATGACAATGTTTTCGAGCTCGAGGAGCTCAAAAACAGCTGGAAGTTTTGAGGCTGGCCCACACAGTCAACCGGTAGACCAATTTTTTTCATTAATTTTCAAAAATATTACCCCCCAAAACACGAATTTTGAGCTTAGTCTCGTAATGGGATAATGATGGGTTATAATTTTTTTTAACTTGCCGCTAAGAAGATTGAAATTTTTCAAAAATTCGGGAAGTTACTGGTTTCGGTCCGATTTTCGAAATCCCAATTTCTATCAGATCTTGACGTTTTGACGTTCGAGGAAGCTATTCTGACTAATTTCACGATGATGCCCGAGTGTATGTAGATGCGTATGTACGCCCGTATGTAAATATCTGTAACTTTTGAACGGATAAACCGATTCTGATTGTTAAGGAGTCATTCAATTAATGGTTGAAAAATGTCAAAAATAAAGCAATTGAAATCGAAGATTTTGCGATGAGGAAAAAAGTAGTTTTAGCTCGTTCCAATACAAAGTACCACAATCATTGTAAATTATTGTACTTGAGTGGTTGTAGAAGAATTGTTTTGAAAAATGAGCCACCAACAGTATGACACACAAAAGAGAAAACTATAAAACGACATTTGAACAGTTGTGTCAGTTTATTTCTCATAATATCATTAAGAAGCAAGAATGTTACATGTATAACTTTGTACGTTCAATTTATCTAGAGTATTTGAATGAACAATACAGCAATATTGCAGAAGATGCACAATACTTGCAAGATAAATTAATGAATACTTTTACAAATTAAATCCAAATTATTTCTGTATCAAACAGAAAAATTCTCACTCCAATTGATTCTTCCATAGCTGATCTTAATGCTGTGCATAAAATGGAAAGTAAACAATCGCTTTATGAAACTGCTATGAAAATACGGTCTGACATTTTAGTTTTACAAAAAAAAAGGAATCCCGGAATCCGTATCTAATGAAGATTTAATTAATGGTGAAATGAAAGATTCATTACCTGACTCACTTTTGTATTTTCTACAAACCGTTTTTAATGGTTCAAGAATCGGAAAAAGCAGACAGCAAGCTAAAAAAATCGTCATTTCATCAGTTGCTCAAGACATAATTTATTCTGCAAGAGAACATAGAATGAAACCATCAAAGCATATTTGTCTGGGTTTGACTTAAAAAAGCTTAACCAATAGTAAAAAAATTGTTGATATTATAAATCGATATGGGCACTGTATTAGTTATACACAATTATTAGAATTAGAAGCTGAAGCAACGATAGCCTTATCAGAAAGTGATGAAGTATGTTCTGCTGATGTATATAAAAACGCTAATTCAAGTATTGGAGTAGCTTTTGATAATTACGACAGATATGTAGATACTCTTAATGGCAACGAAACACTTTATGACACGGTAGGCATTATACATCAAAATATGTCGCCAAATGAAGATATTAATTTGAATACTAATGAAAATACAAATGAAATTGCGGTTAACACACATACTACTATCACGTCTACTGATCAAAAAAGACGAAGAAAAATAACCCCTGTAATACCAGAAACACAAGAGTTAAATAATACAAAATTTTAAATTACCGAAGTATTTCTGCCTCTAGATTCAGAAGCTCGTTTATATGTACCTCAAGATGTAAAAAAATACTTGCACTTAGATTTTTCTTGAATGTTTTCACTTGCATTAAAAACAGATATTATTCAAATGTGGACCGAATTTAATACCCTAATTTTTCATGATTAGTCTCTGATACAAAAGGTTTCGTATTTGACACCTATAAATTTGTCTCCGACTCACACTTCGGTAGTTTATGAAACTTTGCTGATGAGTAGTAATAAAGTTGCTGAGGAATTTGATGGTAAATATGTCCACGTTACATATGATTTAAAAATTACTAAAGTTGCCTACATCATTCAGTCTATAGAGCAGTCAGTCTTTGATAATCTCTTTATACATTTATGAATGTTCCATGCTATGATGGCTAACTTCAAGACTATTGGCAAATTCATAGACAATTGTGGTTTAACAAACGTGATGGAAAGTAGTGGATTGATTGCCAGGATCATTGAATGGATTTTTGTTAGGAACTCATTTCAATCGATGTAGAAGACTTCACCCATTAGTATCTGTTGCTTTACAAATAGTACATTTTAAAATATTTTCAGAAAAGAAAAGAATAACTGTTAGTGATTTAATACTGGAACTAATTAATAATCTAACGAATTCCAAGTCTGCGAACCCACAAATTGAAGGGGAAGAATTAGTAGACCGTTTAGAAGAATATGAAATATACAAAGATCAAACTCTAGAGGGAAGACATGGCAAAACTGCCCAATTTTATGCTATATACATAAATTTGGTGAACTATTACCTACTTTTAGAAAAAAGCATACGCATGTCTCATTCCGAATTATTTAAATATATATTGCCCAAGCTAACAAATCTATATTTCACTTCAATCAGCCAAATTATTCTCGTGCAATGGTACTTTATTATAACATACTTATAAATTTGAAAAACACACATCCTGGATTCACTGTTAAACTCAAAAATGGGTTTGTTGGTGTAAGGCGAACAGAAAAACCTTTTTGTCGGATTCCCATAGATTTAACATTAGAACAAACTATAAACGCTGATGCTCCAAAAAATATTTCTAGCATGACTAATTCTATTTCAGCTCGCCAGAGATGGGCTAAAAGTCATGCATTACGAACTACTGTTATTACACATGTATTAAATGAGGTTAAATTGAGGGCACCAGTGAATGTTACTATGGATTTGTAAAAAAGCGTGATGACCACAAACAACCAGCAGATTTCTAATTTTTTGACATCTTTAACAGATTACATTAATCCTTTCGATCCCACTTTAGATGATGATAAATTATATAATTTCACATCTGGAAAAGATGCTGCTCCTGAAATCAAAGGATAATTGTTGAATGTAGAGAAGATAGGAGCAAATGCTCGAAAAACATTTATTACTGACTGCCTAGAAAATCCAGCGAGATATTCGTTACCGATTAAAAGGCAGAAAATACAATCTTTTGTCAAAGCAGTTATAAAGGAAAAGGTAGCAGTTTCTGGACTGTAAAAAAAGATTCCTGACATCAAACCAGATTCGTTTGGCTCAAGTACTCCGTGCGTTTAGATGCAGCCAAGCGCCTCAAGCAATTGAGTCTACCGCCTTCAACGTTTGACAGTATATATTGCTCCAACTAAGAGTTTCTTGAGGGAAGGTACCGAGTCGTTTAAGCTAACTTTATGGTATTTGATATAACTCAACAACTTTTTTCAGTTAAAAAAATCGGTCTGTCAGTTGACCCTGCGGGCCAGCCTCAAAACTTCCCGCCGTTTTTGAGCTCCTTGAGCTCGAAAAATTGTTGTGGGTACATTTTCGAGCTCTTCGAGCTGGAGTGCCTTCGTTTTTGAAAAATAACGTTTTTTACCATTTTTTCTCCAACGATATCTCTCAAACGAATTCACCGATTGCAACGGTTGAGGTGGCAATCAACGCGATTTATTGATTTCTAGAGCTGATCAAATTTTAAAATTGATTTATCAAGTCGTTTTCGAGAAATTTTAAAAAACTAAAAAAAAAAATTTTTTTTTTAATTCTTTCGTTCACGGTTTCTCTTGAACGAATGAACTGATGTTGATAGCTGAGGTGGCATTCGACGCGGCTTATAAAGTTTAGAGCTGATTAGATTTTGGAATCAATCCATCTAGCGAATTAAAAGTTATTCAAAAAAAACATTTTTTTAAAAAATTTTTTTTTGAAATATCTCCGAACGTACTCTACCGATTAAGCTCAAATTTCCAGTGCGTACAGTAATTAACAAACAGCGTCGAATGACACCTTGACGATCAAAATCGGTTCATCCGTTCAAAAATTACAGAATATTTACATACGTACGTACGTACGTACATACATACATACATACACTCGGACATCATTTTGAATTTAGTCAAAATAGCTTTCTAGAACCTTAAAACGTCGACATCTGTTGGAATTTTGATTTCCGCAAATCGGGGTGAAAACAATAACTTCCCGAAATTTTTGAAAATCTTCAATTTTCTTAGCGGGAAGTTGAAAAATAGAAATTAGGTTGTCATTTATGCTGTTGATACAATAATGGTTTTTGTTTTATATGAATAAGTTAAAAATTTCAATTAAAGTAAATTGTAAGGTGATTGAAGGTATGAATTTTCAGTTAAGTCAAAATTTTACTAAAGCAAATGAATTTTAGTGTTGAAAGTAATATTATTTTAGGTCCGTAGAAACTCTCTTTGCAGTTGATTTACTAACCGCCAATTCACACATACCAAATCCTCTCATCCTTTTATAATTATTATTAATTATTTAAACATTTTATGGTCCTTCGAACCGGATCGTGTGAATTGGTTGAATAATTTTATTTAAAAAACTTTCTCAGTGATAAAAGAGTGAATTGTGTAGTGCATATTTTTCACTTCAACACAGGTGCATTGCTGAGTACCCTGGACGTGGTACTGCACTTGTGGAAAATAATTAAGGGACACCACTGTGCAAATTAGTTATTGTAAAGTGAAGTGTACAAGATCACTCTCATCTTGCTGCGTATCACACAAAATTCTCATCTGCGTCTACTGCATAAAGTCTCAGCGCCTCATCAATAAGCAGCTATCATTGTCAGTTCGTTCCTTGTCTCAGTTATATTCTCATTTTTTCTGTTTTTTTTTGTCTCACGTACATCTTTTTCAGACATGGCAGCTATCACGAACCGCATTGCCTTACAACAGGGACGAATTGTCATTTTTACTTCAATTGCAGCATCTGCAAAAGCTAGTGTAATTGATACAATCTCATTACGAGCAGCCAACGCGAAGTTGGACTTGCTCTCTCTGCACTGGGGCAAATTTGTGGAGGACCACGAAAAGCTTCTCTCATCAAAGACTGACGTCACCGTCGAACACAAATATTTCACCGACGGGTCGTTTGAAAACGCCTTGAAATTATTCCAAGGAGCACAAGATGCTCTTTTGCATCGCATTCATGAGTTCGAGTCGGCACTACCATCGCAAGGTAGTGCTCTCGCCAACTCTAGTCTCATCGTGCCAGTTAGAAGTAGGCTTAATGTCCCTACTATCCCTGTGCCCAAGTTCTCAGGCAAATATCAGGAGTAGAAACACTTCCACGATATGTTTGTCTCTCTCATCGGCGAGAATACATCTCTCACTTCAGTTGAGAAGATGTATCATCTCAAATCGGCATTGGAGGGTGATGCCGCACGTCTCATAGCTAACATCAAGGTCCCTGGAGACTCATTTGCATCTGCTTGGGACGCTGTTGTCCAACAATATGACAACAAGCGTCTTCTCATCTCGGCGCAGTTGGAAAAGCTGTTCAGCATAAGACCGGCTGACAGCAATTCTGCCAAGCATCTCAAGTCAATCATCAACACTGCCAACGAGGCAGTTCAAGCTCTCAAGGCACTAGGATCACCAACCGAGCATTGGGATCAGATCCTAGTACATCTCATCGTCCAGAAACTGGATATCTCATAACGTGAGGCTTAGGAAGTTCATTTAGGCACTTCTACTGAATTTCCAAGTTACCAAGATCTGCGCACCTTTTTCAATAGTCGTGCTAGAGCTCGTGAAGCCATGGAGTGTGGCGTTTCACCTCGCAAGCCTCAGCACGATTCACGTGGCAATCAGGGAACCTAGCCACGCATCTCATCCGCTCAGGTTCATGTGGCTACACATGGACAGTCTCATCAAACTCCATTTCAGCAGTCTCAGGTGCAGTCTCAACAACCGCAACGCATCCAGCATTCTCAACCTCAAAAGTCTCAGTTTCAGCCACCTGCAATTAAGCATACACTCTCATACAAATCCGACTACTGCTCCTGCTGTGAAGGGAATCACTTCATTGTAAGATGTCCAAAATTTCAGGCAATGACGCCTGATGAACGATTCCAATTAGCAGTTCATTATCATCTGTGTCGCAATTGCCTTGGCGATCACAGCTTTGAGAACTACAAAACCAAGGATCGTCGCAAGTGCAAAGAATGCAATGAACCCCATCATTCAATGCTGCATTACTCGCGTCTCATGAAGTTGACTAAGAAACCACCTCCAGTAGCGGCTGAAACACCTCAGATCTCATCACCACCTGCATCTCAACAAGAATCTCAGCTTCGACCATCTCAACAATAACAATTTTATCATTCTCAAGCAGCAGCTTTCGTCTCATCTGCCATCAGCCGTGCTCCAGATCACAAATCAGTGACATCTCGACCGACAGTGCTGTTGGCAACCGCAAATGCTCTCATCTCTCATCCATCAGGCTCGTCTCATCGTCTCAGAGTTCTCGTTTATCCTGGATCAGAGCTTACTCTGATTTCTCAGGCTGCTGTTCGCACTTGCAGTCTCATCTCTCAGCCTTGCAACATACCATTACAAGGAGTTGGCAATATCTCATCAGGAAAAACCTCAGGCATGGTCTCATTTACACTGCATTCTACCATTTCATCCGACCAAGCATCTCTCAACGCACATATTCTCAAGAACATCACAGAGCAGATTCCATCAGTCTCAATCTCACCAATGCTTTGGTCTCATATTCAAGATCTAGAACTCGCCGACCCAGACTTCTACAAATCTGGTAAAATTGACCTTCTCATCGGCGCTGATTTCTACGGCCATATCATACGACCAGGTCTCAGATCAGGAAGTTCATCAGAAGCGATTGCAATGAAAACCATACTCGGTTGGACTATCCTGAGCCCTGCTCATCAACAATCTCACCAATCACCTAGCTTGTCTCATCATCTCATCTCAAATTCTCAACTGCACGACTCTCACACAAAGTTCTGGGAACTTGAAGAAGTTCCAGAGTCCTGCAATGAAACTCTCACCGTCGAGGAAGCTGAATGTGAAGCTCACTTCCTAACAACGCATTCTCGGGACGCATCAGGACGATATATGGTCCGTTTACCATTCAAATCGTCATCTCATAAGCTAGGTAAATCTCGTCATATTGCGCAACGCTGTCTCAATCGTCTCATCAAGCGACTTTCTCAGGACTCTGAACTGCAGAGTCAATACAACGCATTTCTCACCGAGTATGAAGCACTCGGACACATGCAGCGGGTCTCATCATCATCGCCTGAACCATCTCAAGTATATTATTTACCTCATCATAGCGTCGTTCGTGCAGACAGCGAAACGACCAAGTTGAGAGTCGTATTCAATGGTTCAAGCAAAACATCATCATCCAGCTCTTTCAATGATCATCTGCATATCGGCCCAAGTTTGCAATCAAAGATCTGTGATGTACTTTTGTATCTCAGAAGTCACAGATACATCTTTTTGACGGACATCGTGAAGATGTTTCGTCAAATTCTCATTCACCCTGATGACAGGGATTATCAGCGCATTCTCTGGACTGAGAATGGTCTCACCGTGGCTTATCAACTCAACACTGTCACGTATGGCACTCGACCAGCACCATATCTCGCTGGCCGAGCTCTCAAACAACTTCTCATCGATGAAGGGTCTCAATATCCACTTGCAGCGGAACCCTTCCAGAAAGGTAGCTACGTCGATGACATCGGCGGTGGTGCCCACAATCTCAGCGATCTCAACGACATAGCAAATCAAGTAGAAGCACTTTGCAACTCAGGTTGCTTTCCATTAGCTAAATGGAAGAGCAATTATCCTGGGTTTAGCAAAATCTCATCATCACTCAGTCCAGAAGATTCTCATTCGTTCTCAGACTCTCTCTCAAAAATATTGGGCCTCTCATGGAACTGTCAAAAAGATGTTCTCACCTTTACTGGCAAAACTTCTCAGACTCTCAGCATAACCAAGCGCACCATCACCTCAGAGGCTGCTCAATTATTTGACCCTCTAGGTTTAATCTCACCAGTCATAGTCAAGGCAAAAATTCTCATCCAGGACCTTTGGCTACAAAAGGTCGACTGGGACGACGCACTCTCACCAGAAATAGTTCACCGATGGAAGACGTTCCGCGATGAACTACCTCAACTTTCTCAGCTCAGAATTCCTCGATGGATCAATCTCATCCTAAAATCATCAAGCATCGAGATTCATCAGTTTTCTGACGCATCTCAGGCTGCAATGTCTGCAGTACTATATCTTAGAGTCTGTCAACCTGGCGAACACACTCTTATTTCTCTCATCTGCTCAAAAACAAAGGTCTCACCTCTCAAACGTCTCACAATTCCTCGACTTGAACTCTCAGCTGCATTATTGCTCTCAAAACTTGCATCTCATGTCTCATCAACGCTTCAACTATCTCATGTTCCGACCTATCTTTGGACTGATTCATGCACAACACTAGCTTGGGTGTCCAGTGAACCTACCAAGTGGAAGGAATTCGTGAAAAATCGCGTTGAAGCGATTCAGCAGCATTCTCCAGATGCACAATGGAGATACATTTCAGGGAAGCAGAATCCTGCTGATTGTGCTTCCAGGGGTCTCACAGCGTCTCAACTCATCAATCATCAGCTATGGTGGTCAGGACCCAGCTGGCTAGCTGATCCACCCACCCAATGGCCATCTCATCAATTTCTCAGTTCATCACCAGATGAAACAAAGCAAGTAAGTTCAGAAATGCGACCTTGCAAGTCTCATGTCTCAACTAGTCCACCCCTTATGCCACTCTCATCTCTCATTCACTCTTGGACTACTCTCACATCTTTACTACGTCGCACAGCAACAGTGTTTCGAGCAATCTCATGTTTCAAGAAAATATCTTGTTCAAAAATCAGCATCTCACCTCTCACGCCTGCTGAACTTCAAGCAGCTTTAATCCATAGGATTTAATCTACTCAGCAGGAATATTTCTCATCAGAAATCGCATCACTGTCTCAAGGTACATCTCTCAGAAAATCTCATTGTTTCACCAGACTTACAGCATTCATTGACCAAGCTGGCATCATCAGAGTCGGTGGACGTCTGCAGAATTCACCATTAGATTCTGACAGCAAGCATCCAGCGATCCTTCCAAAGGATTGTACGCTCTCACGTCTCATCATCGCAGATTCTCATATTCGCACAATGCATGGAAGTACCCAACTCACATTATCTCATGTTCGCAAGAAGTGTTGGATAATTGGTGGACGAGCACCAATTAAAAACTTCATTCATCGCTGTCTCACCAGCGTGCGCATGCGGGGAGTCAGATCTCAGCAACTCATGGGTCAACTTCCATCTCATCGGGTCTCACCGTCTCTCGTCTTCGAGAACACTGGAGTCGACTACGCAGGTCCAGTGTTTCTGAAGTTCTTTCAAGGACGCGGTACCAGATGCTACAAAGGCTGGATCGCTGTCTTTGTCTGTCTCTCAACATCAGCCGTTCATCTGGAGGTTGTCACTGACTACTCCAGTGAAGGTTTTCTCAAGGCATTCCACCGTTTCACTAGTCGACGGGGAATTTGCCACACACTCCGAAGTGATTGTGGAACAAACTTTAAGGGTGCTGATCTCATTCTCAAGCAACTTCTCACCGGTGCTCTCAAGGAATCATCTTATCTACAGCAGCATCTCGCCAATGACGGAACCCAGTGGTCATTTGATCTACCTGGGGCTCCTCATATGGGCGGAAAATGGGAAGCTGCCGTAAAATCAATCAAGTATCATCTTCAGAGAACTATTGCTGATACACTTCTCACCTATAAAGATTTCTCAATCTTTCTCATTCAAGTCGAAGCAATTCTCAATTCTCGTCCTCTCAGCGCACTCTCAGAGGATCCGGACGATCTCACTGCTCTCACACCCGGACATTTCATCCGTGGTGCCGCTATCAACACAATCCCGGAACCTAATCTCACTTCAATCTCATCATCAAGGCTCTTTCATCTGCAGCACATTCAAGAACGCTTGCAGCATTTCTGGGATCGATGGTCAACAGAATGCTTGCAATCTCATCAATCGATCTCAAAATGGAATACATCTCATCACAACATAACAGTTGGATCACTTGTATTGCTCTCAGACGAGCGATACCCGCCAACAAAATGGCCGCTCGCTCGTGTGGTTCAATTGCATCCTGGTGCAGATGGTCTCACCAGAGTTCTCACTCTAAAGACAGTCTCATCGGTTCTCAAGCGCCCGATCAGCAAACTCGTGCTGCTACCAATCTCATCAGCTGCGGAAGATTCTCATGGATCATCTAACTTCTCAAACCAGTAGGAGAAGGCGGGGAGAATGTTCAAATCTCCCGCGCTCTCATCATTATTCTCACAGCGGATAAGTGATCGATGCTATAGTCTATACTACAGTCGATCACCTATCAATAATAGGCGGCTCCGCTAGTCGCATTCTCACCGCATAGTGGGGATGAAGAAGACGGAAGTTCGCGCTCTCTCGCACTATCAACGCTCTCACTTACTCTTATATTGCAAAGTATTCTCATGGTGGACGCCTCCTGCTTTTCATCATCTCAGTGTGTTTAATAAATCTAGTGCTTTCTCATTATTTAAATTGGTGCATTTATCTCAGAATAATTAGCAGCAATTATTTATTACATTATTTTTATCTCATAATTAATCTCAGTGCGTTATTTAATTAAATTGTCTCACCACGTGTATCGAAATTGTTACCGCCAAGTAGCCATCTTGGTCACGTGTTGCATTTTCATAAAATTGCATTCAATTAATCAAATAAACTGTTTTTTGCAATAAATCTCATCTCAAAATAATTCTCATAAACTGTAAATACTGTAAATAAACTGTTATATTTATTTTTTAGTAAATTCTCAAGTGTTAAATAAAATTATTCACTAACCGCAATTCACACATACCAGATCCTCTCATCCTTTTATAATTATGATTAATTATTTAAACACTTTCCTTCAGAAATAACTGGAAATATTTGTCAACAAAAGCGTACTTAAAATAGGTATGAAGTAAATACATTTTAAAATTAATTTTCAATGAATATATAACGTTCTCTCCTATTTCACACAACCCACGGCGGAGTGTGGTTAGTGTCAAATAGTCGTTATGGCCCTTCGATGGTGGAAAATACTGAAAATAAAACAATACAAAGATTCCCGCTTGGAGATGCTCAAAATCTCCACTGGGCACTCAGCTCTGCTCAGGCTGGGTTAGACAACCTAGTTGGGCGCCAGTTCGTGTGCCCCGCGAACGAATTCAAATTTCAGATTCAAAATAAAATAAAAATGAAGAATGAAATGAAAATAAAAGGGAATACAGGAGAGCAGTTTCAGATTTAGGAAAAGAAAAGCAAGAAAAAGATAGCAACAGTTAGATAAAGACCGGGTCGATGACCATTTGTTTCAATTGCATTTCAAATTATAAATAATATTCATATAATTGTGAATAGTAATATTTCTCGCATGTGATATTCATTAATTCAAAATAATGATAATAGAATAAACACAAATAATATTTAAATACTTATAAATAATAATAAATAATATTCAGATAATTGTAAATAATAATATCATTCGGATGTGATATTCATTAATTCCAAAATAATAATAATAAAGTAAACACAAATAATATTTAAATACTCGTAAATAATCATAAATAGGATTCAGATAATTGTGAATGGTAAGATCACTCGCATGTGATATTCATTAATTCAAAATAATGATAATAGAATAAACACAAATAATATTCAAATACTTGTAAATAATCATAAATAGTATTCAGATAATAGTAAATAGTAATATCACTCGCATGTGATATTCATTAATTCAAAAATAATAATAATAAGGTAAACACAATTAATATTTAAATACTCGTAAATAATCATCAATAGTATTCAGATAATTGTAAATAACGGTTATTAAGAATTTCGACTAGTTATCCCTAATACATGAGTATTTACCAACCGACAACACTCGGTTCCAAGAAAACAATACTAGCTATGAAGATACTAGTACATACATCTACATAAAATTTATGTCATTTACAATTTCAATATTTAAAATATTCACGAATACCGAAATAATGATTGATAATTTTATTTGTTGAATTATTGTCCACTGGGATCAAAAATTATGCATGTAGGTTAAAGTCATAAAATTGCTGACAAATTTGCGCTATCTCACTCGCACTCGTGAGAGGTACAAATGGCCACCAACGCGGGAACGCAATTACACGCCAATGTATATAGCACAAACGTACTTACAGTCGTCGTCAATGTGTAAAACGCGAACAGGCTCCATTGGTGACAATTATATTTCACTTCAGTCCGTTCTCGGCCCACCGCTGATTCACGGACCACCTCGTCTACCAATGGGTCCCACAGGGCCTTTTTGCCATCGTTTCGATCCATCAATCGCTTCACGTGGTTACGAATAACCTCATCTGACCCCTGTGGGTTTAACCCTCGACTGCACAAATAATCGCGTAGGGATGACACATCCACATATTCTGGAATCGTATTGTAATCTACTGGAACCTCATTCAGTGATGGACTCCATCTCATTTTCAAAGCCCCAAGCGCCCGCTGGTGATATCGGTTCAACCGATTCCTGAGGATTTGTGGTGACCCGAATGTGGACAAGCCAAAACTGGCTAGCAACATCTTAAGTTTAGATGGAAGTTGGCCCATCAACCAGGTCAACTCCGATGGTGGAAGTGTATCGTCGCCGTCGTGGTATTTACCGTCCTCCAAATCCAGGGTGTCATTCCCTGTGCGTCTGTCAGCAGCAGCCAATCCAGCTGCCAGTGGTGTGAGCGCTGGCTGCTGTTCCGCGATTTGTTGCCCAGTTGGGGGATCATCCCTATTTCCACCACGCATTCACCTGCACGCGTCCAAAGCACTAGACTCATCCCAGATTTCGCGCCAAGACACCATTGTGAACTCAAATTAATAAAATAACTGCTAAATAAATATATACAAATCGAATGTGATGTAAATGATATCACACAGCAAAATATAAACAAACGATTGAAATGTACAACCCGGAATCCTTTCCGAAATCCCAATCTCCGCACCTAAATCTGAAACTTCAATACAAATCGACCTATACGATTTAATGGCTCCCTGGCCCCACGTTGGGCGCCAAATAACGTTTTCTCCTATTTCACAGAACCTACGGCGGAGTGTGGTTACTGTTAAATAGCCGTTATGGCCCTTCGATGGTGGAAAATACTGAAAATAAAACAATAAAGCCCATAAAAATGATTTTCTTGATACAAACTAGTTTTTGTTGATTCAAACAAATTTGGTTTCATTGAAGAGGAAATTCGTCAAACTCCTGGAGAGTTTGATGTCAGTATCTTATTTTTAACAGTGTGGGAAAGTGCGAGAAATCAGACTTCAACATGATTTATTTGGTCGTCTTTTAGCATTATCAATGAATAACAACATTGATATTAAGAAAGTATTATGTTATCCTTTAACACCAATACCCTTAATGCTTTCACATATAGATGGATCAGTTTGTAAGACAGATAATGTCGCTTTATTAAAAATTTTAGAAGATTCCACGGATTTTGATGGACCAGATCACTATGATGTGTACATAGTTGATGGATTTCTTTTTATAAATTCATTAAAAGAATTACCAAGAACTTTTGGAGATTTATCCAAAAAAATATCATCTTCGTTTTGCAAAATTTCAACTTCTAGAGTTGACGTTATATTTGACAGACGGTTTATACCATCTATTAATGATACTAATAAACATATTAATGGACGTATTGAACACGATTTTAAAATAATAGGATCAAATCAAGTTCGGCCTTCTGATTTCGCAAAAGAAATGAAAAATTCAAAGTTCAGAGAAGCTTTAATCAATTTTTTCTTTAATCATTGGCAAGAATGTGACTACAATATTTTAGGTCTTAAGATTATTAATATTATTTTTGATGGTTGGTATAAGTTATAAGTATATAATCATAAAATACAAGAAACACTCATCGTAGAATTATCTTGTGACGGTCATGAAGAAATAACAACTAAAATAATATATCATGTCTGTTGTATTACTTCTGATCTTAATGTGGTTATTCGGTCTTGTAATATTGAAGCTCTTAGATTTATGTTTGGAAATATTGAGCGTTTACAAAGTTTTTCAAAAATTTGGCTTGATTTTGAGACAGAAAAATCTCGTCGTTACATTGATATTGTTTACCAGCTTTTCACGCGTTCACTGGTTGCAACTATAACCCTGCATTTTTCCGTAAAGACAAAAAAAAAAACTCGAAAAACTGAAAAAATCAGGAAAATTTCAAAAAACTTTTAACGAGCTGGAAAAATTGGATACAATTGACTATACATCAACTTCAGATATCATTGAGGAGTATGTATGTCGTATTTAGAATATCAAAAAATCAAATTAAAATAACGAAGGAAGATACGAAATATTTTATAACGTTCACTACTATTTCACACGACCCACGGCGGAATGTGATTAGTGTCAAATAGCCGTAATTGCCCTCCGATAGTGAAAATACTGAATATAAAAGAATACAACACAAAAGATTCCCGTTTGGAGATGCTCAAAATCTCCACTGGGCACTCAGCTCTGCTCAGGATGAGTTAGACAACCTAGTTGGCCGCCAGTTCGTGTAACTCCACGAACAAATTAAATTCAAATAAATGAAAATGAAAATAAAATAAATGAAAGGATCAGGGAGCAGTTTCAGGTTAGGAAAAGGATTAGCAAGAACGAGATAGCTATAAACTAAACAAATAAAAGTTAAATAAATGCCGGGTTGGTGACCATATGTTTTCTCAGTTATATTTAAATAATAAAATTAAATGTTATATAAAATTAATAATGTATACTCGCAAAACAATATTCGCCAATTGTTTATAATATTTTAAATAATCACAAATAATAAATAATTGTTCTTAATAGCACCATAGCCACAAATGAAAATAATTGTTATAAATACTTGTGCGCGTAATGCCACACGCTCGCAAGAAAACACTAATAAATTGTAAATAATACGTATAAATCACAAAATGACAATTCCTTGTAAATAATGCTTGTAAATATATAATAAACGCAAATAATAACTATTAATCATAAATAATTTTATACGTAACATTTCTAACGCAATACTAATAATAATAACTTGTAAATCATATCAAATACTGAAAAAAAATTCATAATAATCAATTAAATATGTAACGCATATCATAATCAATACCAAGAAATAATACATAAAAATCATAAGTAATTATCGAAAACATAGTTAGATAGTTATCGTACATAATTTGTTATAGCTTTGAAATACTATCTAATACGTATACATGATACTGAACAATAACCAAATATTATCACAATCAATGTTTGGCAATGATAAATAATACTAAGTAATTTCACTTAGTGATTCCCTATCCACTGGGTTCAATAAGTACGCATTTCCTTATATGCTTATAGAAAAGCTTAATACTCAGAATTTACTATCTCCCTTACTCTTATGAGATAGACAAATGGCCACCAACGCGGGAACAAAATTACACACCAATGTATTAGCTCAAAAGTACTCACAGTTTACGTAATTATTCAACTCCCTTGGTTGAAAATTCACTACGTTAAATGTAGTTCCTTTAGTACTTCTCCAAAAATACTCAACTGATGCCAATGGATTTATACTATGTACTCAAAATACCAAATGGCGTCAAATTTATAACATTTATTATCAACAAGAGCACACACGCTACTCTTACAGAGACTATTCTACGTCTGACCACGGCAGCACGTGAATTTCATGCCGGCACCTCGGCCGGCGCCATTTTATACTTCTATCTAACTTCAACCAATGGAGATTTATACCTGTCGCATGTTAATTTTTACCAGTACCAACAACAAAATACATGACTTGGCCCGTGTAATTTAGCCCGTCCCCGACATTAACTGGCCAATTGTCTCTTTCATAATTAAATATTAGGGTTACAAATAAGTTTCTGCCGTTTTTTAACACAAATTAAATATTTATTATAGAAGAACGGTAATATAAATTTATTTAAAATATTGTCCATCACTTGCAACCACTTTTTCCCATCTCTCAGGCAGCATTCGAATCCCACGTCTGAAGAACTCCTTGTCTTTTGAGGCTATCCACGAATCAACCCAATTTTTGGTATCCTCATAAGATGTGAACCGCTGCGCCGTCAGAGCATGTGCCATGGACCGGAACAGGTGATAATCGGACGGTGCAATGTCTGGTGAATACGGCGGGTGGGGTAACACTTCCTAATCAAGTGTTTCCAAGTACTTTTTCACGGGAGCCGCGTTCCCTTTTTTTTTTATTTTTTCTTTTTTATGAATTTTATTTTTATTTTTATTTCCTTGTTTATGAATCATTCCTAATAATTTTAAACGATGTGAGACTGCTTGCTGAGTGACTTCTAATGTTAGAGCAAGTTCTTTTTGTGTTTGAGATAAATCTTCCTCCAATTCTGCATCCTCGTAAATTTTTTGCCTTCTACTGCGATCTTATTCTTCTACGTCGAAATCACCGTTTTTAAACTTTTGAAACCACTCTCGACACGTTCTCTCACTCAAAGCACCCTCACCATATACTTCTACGAGCAATTGATGCGCCTCAGCAGCAGATTTCTTTAAATTAAAGAAGTAAACTAATATTTCCTGCAAATGACGCTTACTTGGCTCAAATTTTGACATTTTCAACTTATAAAAATTATATTTTACCAATATAAAATCAATGATATTAATAGGTTATGTTGTTCTTGAATGTCCAAACTATTTTTTAAGCCGGTTATCATCTGCGAAAGCTAACCGAAACTCCGTGCCGCGCCATCTACAATAAAACGGCGGAAACTTATTTCTACTCCTAATATTAATATGATTTAAAGATCAATCAATCACTGATTTAATCACAAAATTCGTAAATTTATTTAGAATAGATAAATTTACTGATGCCAACTGTTGCGTTGACGCGCATGCGTCAACCAACCAAAATAATCATAAGCATATAAATAAAATGCATAATTATTTCCCCAGCACTCTAAAAATCCAATTACATACTCAAATTAATCAAGAAATCCTTCTGATTTAAACACAATTTATACCTAAGAAAAACATTATGTAATATTAACGCAGTAATTAAAATAAAATCTTACATGTAACCAAATAATAATATATGAAATGAGTAGGGTGAGCAGCGTGTGCTGCCCTCTGTTCCTCACCGACTTGATGCGAGACTGCCGCGATATTCAAATATCGTGACAATTTTTACAAACGTACAAGGTTGATGATGTGAACGAAGCGTTTAAATTAAACATATATCAGTTTGATGCTTCAAGTATTCTTCCTTGTACCGCAGAGCTTTAACAACATCTTTTGAGGACATTATATATCACTAAACTGTGATGAATGCTTACCTGAATGATCCTCTAGAGCATATTATACCCCCCAATTATGGATGGAATCAAACCGATGCTCAATTGAAATTTAAATAGTTTGATGGTGACCAAGTTTCACAATCATACACTGACATTATTAGTGACTTATGTACTAATGAGACCCACGGTAAGATATATTCAAAAAATTTTCAATTTTCAATTATTCAAGTCTTTAAATCTATACGTTAAATTCTGTATGTTCGATTGAAATAAATTAACCAATTATGTAGATTGATAAATTAAATATTCTCAGTTTATTCTGAATCGGAGAATTACTTTTAACAACATTTTTTTCAATTTACTAAATATTTTCTTAAATTAATATTACATTTTATTTCAGACGATAACAATGGAATGATGAACGAAGGAACTGAATTTGATAAGCCTTGTATGGAAGATGCTGAAGTAGAGGAAGGACAGGACGATCAAACGATAAACCAGTCAAAAATAGTTTAACTTTTGAAAAAAACTTATTTTCAATAAAAATTTAAATTGTTAAAATTGATTTTCCAGCAATATTTTTCATGTTGGTTGAATAATAAATTATAAACATTTTCATTAAACATTGACAATTTCATTGATCATAAGAATCTTTTTGTTTATCAAACAGCCCATAAAAGCTAATAATACGTTTATGATGACAGATTTATAGCACTATATTTACTACGCAAATTGAGGTGTTAACTTTTTAACTTAGTAAGTGATTTTGTTAACCAATAGTCGAATTTTTATCCTTGATCAATTTTATAATGCAATTTATTTTGTTTTATATATTTATAAAAGAAAGCGTCAAAAATGTTTGCAAAATTCAATTATATTAGCCAAAAATCATTACAATAAGATGAAAAATCAGTCTGTCAGTTGACCCTGCGGGCCAGCTCCAAAACTTCCCGCGGTTTTGAGCTCCTTGAGCTCGGAAACATTGTTGAGAATACATTTTCGAGCTCTTCGTGCTCGAAAACACTTTTGTATGCCTTTGTTTTCGAAAAATAACGTTTTTTACCATTTTTTTTCCAACGATATCTCTCGAACAAATAAACCGATTGAGACGTTTAAGGTAGCAATTGACGTGTTTAATTGAGTTCTACAACTGATCAGATTTTGAAATTCATTTATCGAGTCGTTTTTGAGAAATTTCCAAAATACTAAAAAAAATTTTTTTTTTTAATTCTTTCGTTCACGGTTTCTCTTGAAAGAATCAACCGATTTTGATGGTTGAGGTGGCATTCGACGCAGCTCATAAAGCTTCAGAGCCCAGTTGATTTTGGAATCAATCCATTGAGCCCGAAAAAAGTTATCCGAAAAAAACATTTTTGAAAAAAGTTTATTTTTGGAATATCTCCAAACGAGCCCTACCGATCAAGCTCAATTTTTTTTCAGCTTCGAGATATTGACAAACTGCGTCGAATGACACCTTGACGATCAAAATCGGTTTATCCGTTCAGAAGTTATAGATATTTACATACGTACGTACGCACGTACGTACGTAAATACATACATACATACACTCGGACATCATCGTGAAATTAGTCAGAATAGCTTCCTAGAACCTCAAAACGTCAATATCTATTAGAAATTCGATTTTTGAAAATCGGACTGAAACCAATAACTTCCCGAATTTTTGAAAATTTGCAATTTTCTCAGCGGGAAGTTAAAAAAATATATGGATGAGCACATCATTTAATGCAGTCTTTTTTTTTTTGTGGTTAAAAAATTCTAAATAATGAAAAGTGAAATGTTTTCATGTCTGCAACTTATATTAGTGACCTCAAATCCATCAGAAGTTTACGTATTATAATTTGCAGACATGAGCACATTATTTATAAAAGTGATTTTTTTTTGTAAAATTCCGAAATTTTACTACTTACGAACGCAGTGCTATCTAGGTTTATGAAGCAGCTTACTAATATCATACCTACGTAAACTTTATTCTGTGCGGACGGCAGCAATGAGCAGATTGCATACCTAAATTCCCACCAGCTCCCTAACTATTATCCCATTACGAGTCTAGGCTCAAAATTCGTGTTTTGGAGAGTAATATTTTTAAAAATTAAAAAAAAAAATCGAAGGATACAGCAATCTTAAAGTCGTTATTTTAAGATTAAAATAATAAAAAAACAATCAAATTCATACTGAATATTCTTTTGCATGAATTTTTTAGAAAATTTATCAAAAAACACGAATTTCAAAAATGAAAGACCCAAATCAGACAATTTTCCACTAAGTTATGGCTATTGAAAAAAAAAAATCCCTGAAATCTCGAGTAGTTCATTTCTCCCGATTGGCTAGATGAAAACATTTGTGAAAATTCATAATAACCTTTATCTAGGGGGACAAAAAAGTAACCCATTTTCAGCCAAATCGGAGATACAAAATCCATGGGTAGGGAGATTTTGCATGAAATGCTCCATATGTATATGAGGGTGTCCAAAAAAAAAAATATTATTTTTTAACCTCTTATGGACTCAAAGGTTACTTTATATTATAAAAAAAAATCCTAACCAAATTTCAGCCAGATATCGTTAAAATTGAGCTGTCACAAAGGGGATCCCCTTTCTCATTTAAAATACACGTGAAAATTTTTCATTTTAGTTTTTCGTTATTAAGACTGAATAAATATTTTTTTCAATTCTGCCTGGTGTAATTTCGAATGGAATTAAATTCTCTTCAAAAAAGTGCAGATGCATTATGTACTTCAAACGAACAAGGAAAAACTTACGGGGCTGTAAAAATCGACAAAAATTTAGTTCCCTAGTGTTAAATTTTTTTTTATTATTTTCTATTTGTATTCTATCAAAAATTGTTTTTTTCATATTTTGAGAAGCACGTTCTTGTAAGAAATTTAATTTCCTACAAAAAGGATCTGATATTATATATACGTCAGGTGAATAAGAAACAAGTTACAGGGCTTTAAATGTCAACGAAAAATTAATTTCACTTAGCGAACATTTCAGGGTACGAGGCGAGCTCTCCAGGTCAAAATAAATCCATTAAGTTAATTATAAGTAACCGTGACTAGGACATGAGCTAGACCCACCAGTTATAACGTATACATGATAACAGACACTTTTTATATGAAATTAAATTTCCTACGAGAACGTGCACTCGAAATTTGAAAAAACATTTTTTGATAGAATAAAATTAGAAAATAATAAAAAAAAATTTTAACTGAGGAAACTAAATTTTGGTCGATCTTTGAAGCCCCGTAACTTCTTCCCAGTTTTTTTGATGTATATAATGCATCAGCACTTTTTTGTAAATAAAATATATGTAAAATATATATATATATATATATATATATATATCTATAGATATGTGAAACTCAAACAAAAGGATTTAGGATATATATTAGGGTGCTGCGTTTCCGGCGAAAGTATTATTTTTTTTGTTGCTCATCAAGCAAAATATTGTTTTTTTACGCTGAAACGAAAATTCCTGCCAAGTTTAAGATCTTAATTCCAATCCTAAGTACTTTCCATTTGATTTCAAAGATTTCCCATCTAAAATATACGTCAATTAAACTACTTTTTTTTAACTTTCTAATACTCAGCTGCATTTTGTGACATCGACGCGGTTTTGGTCGCAAATTGTAGAGGATTTAGTGTTCTCCAAAAGTGCCCATAGTAACTTGGCTGTAATTCCAGCTGTTTCACTTGTGCCCGTTGCAAAAGTCGTTTTTCCTATGAAATGGACCTTTTTCGGCTTGCAGAATGTTAAATAATGAAAGTACACTATAAATGTTGGTGAAAATTTTATAAGAAACTTAATTTCCTTCAAGAAATGTCTTATGAGTCAAGTCGCTAAAGTCCATAGTTTCCGAATTCTAGTAATATTAATAATTTGAAGAATAAAATGTCAATTGCAATTTTTTTAATTGATATTGAATTTTTGAAATTATAAAAATTACTATAATTTGAAAACTATTGAATTTAGCGGCTTGACTCATGAGACTTTTTTCGAAGGGAACAAAATTTCCTATACGATTACCGTTAACATTGTTAGTGTGCTTTCATTGGTTTACGGTCTGCAACCCGATAAAGGTCAATTTCATAGGAAAAATGACTTCCGCAACGGACGCAAGTGAAACAGCTGGAATTATAGCTAAGTAACTATGGGCACTTTTGAAGACCACTAAATCATCTACAATTTGCGACCAAACCCGCGTCGATGTCACAAAATGCAGCTGAGTATTATAAAGTTAAAAAAAAAGTAATTTAATTTACGTATATTTTAAATGGAAAATTTTGAAATTAAATGGTAAGTACTAAGGATTGGAATTAAGAGCTCAAACTTGGCAGGAACTTTTTTTTCAGCATAAAAAACAATATTTTGCTTAATGAGCAACAAAAAAAGGACTTTCGCTGGAAACGGAACACTCTAATATATATACATACATCCTTACGCACCAAACCCAAAAATAATTAATAACACCGGCACACAAAAAAAAAGTTTTCTGTACTTTTGACGGTACCGGTATATCGTTATGTATTTTGACCCGCTGAGTCCAAATCTGAGGTCCATTTTACCCATGCACCGTAAAAGTTTCGAGAAAACTGAAAAACCGAAAAAAATGACGAAAATCAGCCGTTTAAGTGATTTACTTTTTTTTTTTTTTACCTTAACCAAGCATGATTTTTAAGTGTTTCGACCCGCTAAATACTTATCTGAAGTTTATTCAGACCATAAGCCGTTAAGAGTTTAAGTAAATTCCAAAAAACTCAGAAAAATTGCAAAAAAAAAAAAAACAAAGAATTCCAAATATTGTGTTAAACAAAATTTTATAAAATTAGATCAATCATGATTCTCATGTATTTTGATCCGCCAAATATAAATCTCAAACTTCTATCACCCAGACATCTCTATAATAAATGGCGAAAAACCACTGAAAATTAAAAAAAAATCAAGTCTGTTATGATAAAAATCAATTTTTAAAAAAGAATAAAAAATTTTTAACATGTTATCCGATTTGTTGAATATAAATTTAAAGTTTTTTGACCTAAATCCTCAAAAAATTCTAGTTAATTCTACTTACTTTGATATTGTTTTCATTACACTAGTGTCTTGGTGGAATCCTTCGCCTTACTAGTCACTGTAATCGCCAAGATTTTCAGGAAAGTGTAGAAAGTAAGAATGTAAAATCTGCAATTCAAGATTTATCGAGCAACCCGAAGTTGTAATTGAAATAAAGTTCGAATTCGAGGTTGTGTTCAGGGACTGAACATTCCTTCTTCTAATTTGGCATCGTTAACATAGTGATTTGTTCGACCGCCACTCTATATCAAACTTGGACTGATGAAGCAGTTTGTCAAAGCTTTAGACGAAGATGGAAAATGTTTCAAATATTTAGGGGAAACGTTTCCAACTATAAGCGATGCCAAATTGACAGAAGGAATTTTCGATGGACTCCAAATTCGGACTTTATTTCAGGACGATAACTTTGAATATGGAATAAGCGAGATTAAGAGAGCACTATGGACAAGCTTCAAAGAAGTATAACAAAACTTTTTAGAGAATACAAAAAGTGAGAATTACGTGAATTTAGTTGGAGTTGTTGTACAACTACGATACTTTGGGTTGCTTGATGAATTCGAAATTGCACTATCTACATTCTCACCTTTTACACTTTCCTGAAAATCTTGGCGATTACAGTGAAACGCAAGGCGAAAGATTCCATCAAGACATTAGTGTAATGAAAAAACGTTATCAAGGACAGTGGAATGTCAATATGATGGCAAATAATTGTTGGACACTAAACAGAGATCTACCCGAGGAAATAAGTAAGCGAAAGAGAAACTCTTTATGTAGGTCATTTGAATATAAAAGGATAAGATATAAGCGGAGAATGAATTAAAATTAAAGAACAAACGGTTTCGAAAAGATTTTTTTAAATAATTAAAATATTTTGAGGATTTAGGTCAAAAAACTTCAAATTTATATTCAACAGATCGGATAACATGTTAAAAATTTTTTATTCTCATTTAAAAATTGATTTTTATCATAACAGACTTGATTTTTTTTTAATTTTCAGTGGTTTTTCGCCAATTATTTAGATTTTTAGAGATGTCTGGGTCATAGAAGTTTGAGATTTATATTTGGCGGATCAAAATACATGAGAATCATGATTGATCTAATTTTATAAAAAAATTTTTAACACAATATTTGGATTTTTTTTTTTTTTTTTTTTTTTTTTTTTACAATTTTTCTGAGTTTTTCGGAATTTACTTAAACTCTTAACGGCTTATGGTCTAAATAAACTTCAGATAAGTATTTAGCGGGTCGAAATACTTAAAAATCATGCTTGGTAAAGGTCAAAAAAAATTTTTAAATCACTTAAACTGCTGATTTTCGTTTTTTTTTGCGGTTTTTCAAAGTTTTCTTGAAAATTTTACGGTGTACGGGTGAAATGGACCTCAGATTTGGACTCAGCGGGTCAAAATACATATAGGTATACCGGTTCCATCAAAAATACCGACAACTTTTTTTTTGTGTACCGGTGTAATTGAATAAAAATATTAAAAGTAATCTTCCAATCAATAATATAATTATTAATACATATTATTTCAGAAATTAATTAATTATAATATCTACACTGGGGTGCATTTCTAGCACGTGACTTTTCTTTCCGTTCTGGCAACCAACAGCTACCGATATTTTCGAGTGAAAATGCCACGAGAAAATTACAAGGTACTCACTCGGAGATGAAATCTCGGCAACATAATGATCAAACTAAATTGAATGCATCAAAAAACAATCACCCGGTGGAATGTACTCGACAATTTATATTTATAACAACTTGTTAAAATTTCCAAACGTATAAAACCGTAAAATAAATCACTCGTATTAACAGCGTGTCTACTCGCCATGAGTCTCCGTATCTATCTGATTAGTTTTTAGAGTGACCACCAGTTACCACCCATGGAGCGCGTCAATCGCCCTTAATTATTTATTATTTGGTCCAGGGCCTCAACCCAGGGAAAAAGGTTTCGATCTGACCACATATAATTATATCTGATGAGATCTGACAAAGTAAATCTGGTCAGATCTTTAAATTGTCTCTATCTGGCGAGATTTCGCCAGATCTGATCAGATATAATTATATGTGGTCAGATCTAAATCGTTTTCCCCGGGGATCCCTATTAAAAAAAATATTAAATTGCAAAAAAAAATAAGATCATTTCAATTCAATCTGAAATGTAATCTGATATATTAGGAACGTTACTTAGAGAAATTATAAATTATTAAAATTAGTGAAAAAATCCCGGTGACTGCTGGGCTCGAACCTGCATCCTTCCAATTCAAAGTCTTTGGTGCTATCCACTGCGCTGACCCACGTATGTGATCGCGTGAGTGTAAATAACTAGATATGAACAATTTTCATTAATAATTCAATGTATAACTGATTACATCTGAGCAGATATAATAAGATCTGATTATGTTGAGTGTTCTGTTTAGTTCCGATGTAATTATATCTGATCAGATCTTACGAGATATACGCAGATCTGACTAGATATAAAAAATTTTCTATAAAAATAAGATTTATACATGGTTATATCTGAGCAGATATAATAAGATCTGATTGTGTCAAATGTTATATTTAGTTCAGATATAATTATATTTGATCAGATCTTACGAGATATGCGAAGAGCTGACTATATATAATCATGTCTGTTATTGTAACTAGCCCAGATCGAATTATATCTGATTAGATCTGACCGGATATAAACGGTGGTTGGCCAGATACAATGAGATCTTATCATGTCTAAATATTAGATCTGATCGGATATAAATAGATCTGCCAAGATATAATTTGATCTGATCAGATATAATTATATCTGTTCAGATCTTAATCATTTTTCCCGGGAATTTAATTCAATAAATAAATTGTAAAAATATTTTATTTAATCCTGAATGATACATCAATAAATACTTCAATATATGTAGTAATTATTTATCCAAATTTTATATTTTTAAACCATATGATAAATTGAATAATAATTATTTTATTGTATTAAATCAGCCGCGGTAGCGGTCGATAATAATACATCGATTTTCCACCCAGCGGTCAATTTTTTCAGTACCTTTTTACTCGACTGAAATAATTAAACATAATAAATACAAAATAATTATTGAAGCATAATGTTATAACGGATTATGCAGCCTAAATACCTCAAAATCATAAGTATAGGGGAACCTGGGGCACTAAGGCCTCCCTCAAAAACTAGATAAATTTTTTTTTATATTTTCTGTCGAGTGATAACCTCTCTAATGTTTTTATCATATTCTAGGTCAAAATGTGATTCGTGGGGTAAAATGGACTACTCGAAAAAAAAATTGTAACGAAAAAAATATTTTTTTTTATTTTGTGGCGGATCTGAGCCCTCATTCACGCCTCTCGAGACCAGAATGAAAACTAGAGCGACTAACCCGCCGCTCTATAGTCGAATCCTAAAAATGATAAACCAGCGCCAACGGGATAGCGACAAACCGGGACATTCATGTTACAGCTCTGGCAACGAATACTTATAAATGAATACGACTAAGCCAAAGCGCTACTTTATTTGTTTAAATATTATTTAATAAATAAAGTTTATATTTTTCATAGATTTGCTCACTTGTAATCATTTAATTAGTGGATTAAGTTAATGATAATTCCATAAATTTCCGTCAAGTTATGACCTCTTTAATGTTTTTATCTTATTTTACGCCGAGATGTGATATGTGGAGCACAATGGACCAGCCGAAACAAAAATTGTAACGAAAAAATTATTTTTTTTTTTAATTATAATAAATTTAAAGAATTCATTCTTTTAGGCCTTTTAAGATCAATGGTATTTATCTTGGGTAAAATGAAGAGAAGTTTTTAGTTGTAATAGAGAAATGAACAACAGGTTAAACGCACTTAAAAATTCGTGGCATTCGAATTCACCAGTAAACTGGAGAGCAGCTAATGTTCAATCAATTGGTTCAACCTTTGCCCCGGTGGGTCAAGGTTTGGCGAGGGGGGAGTACTCAGCTGCTGATAATTGTCAATACTATGGGCATCAAGACCAGCAATCTCACGGAATTCAACAGCCGCAGCCACAATTTCAACCTGGTAATTGTCATGATAACAGGTCTAATCCATCTAGTCAAACCATATCGATTGCGGATCGTATCAGCTATCTTCAAGATCAATTACATCAACTGCAACTAATTTAACAACAAGAAATGAGTCCACAGCGCCAGATTCCTATGACAAATCAAAATTACAACAACGATCATCAGGGAGATTTAGCAGGGAGTTACTTCCAGGCAGAAGGTCGTTTTCACGATCAGCCGGAAGTACCCGCTCAGAACTCGGGGTATCAACCGAATCTAGGCAAGTATCATGATGACAGACGGTGGAAAACGATTTTGAACAGTTTGAAAATAGGAAAGTTGCATTTTCTGCAAGAAAATATGACAGTGAACGACTTCTTAAATACAGTCGAAGCCAAAGCCAATAGAGAAGGGCGGAACGAACAAGAACTTCTTAAAACTATGAGTTACATACTCCAGAGAGCTGCAGCACGTTGGTTTGACATCAACTAACTTCGTTGGGCAACCTATGCACAATTTAAACCTGACCATCAAATAATAATAGAGACCATCACCATGAAAATGAAACCGGGAGATAACGTCACCGAAATCGTCCTAAAAATCCATCTAAAATACCAGGCTACGCTGAGGCCTCCACCAGTTGTTGAATAAGTCATCAGTATCTGAAATCATCTGACGGACGATTTGAGGACTTTGGTTTTCGCCAGACCCGTTTCCACATACGAGGATCTGCTCAACGCTCTACATGAGGCAACTTCTTGTCTTGAAGAAGCACAACAATCAACTATTATCTCTCAATCGGAAAAACATCAAGGAAAGCCTCAGCTCGGCATGATCCGATCACTTATCGATGCCATTTTTGGGGAAGACAAGGTAAAACCTTCGAGTTATAAATTGTTGGGATCTGAATCACGTGAGACGCTCAATAACCATTATAGCGTTCAGACTACATGTAATAACATTAATCATCGAATCCAGTTGAATTCAGCTCAGATTAAATCCAGTCAAGACCAAATGAATCCACAGCAACATTATCAGCAAATTAATCAAACTCAAAGATCCAAATCAAGGCTTGGTCAAGCTTCGCTTGCTTTTCCGAGACTCACCAAGCCTTGTTTTAATTGTGGGATACACGGTCACCTGTTCAGAGCTTGCATAAACCCGAGACGGGTAGTTTGCAACGTACGCTTTAAAGTTGGTCACTCAAGACATAACTGTAATGAGCTGGTGTTCGTGGATAGCAATCTACTGGAAAATTCGTTACCAAATAAAATAATTCGAAGTCATCATGAGGATAAGAACAGCCCTGGAACCAACTTAAAAACGATTAATACCTGGACCGAACTCCCCGTCGGCTTAGGATATCTATGGAGTAACAACGGGGTTAATTGAACCAATTCAAGACGACAAAATTATCCGGTCAGGAATTTCGCAGGCAGGTTGACGCAATTTTTCTCTCCAGGCAGTTGATTATCATCCGATAGCTGGTCTGAGATTTCGCAGGTAAATTCACCGCATTACTCTCAACCAGGCAGTGCATTTAATCAGTTAGCCGGAATGAAGTGTTGCAGGTAGTTGGAATATCTACTTCACCGCAATACTCTATTCCAGGTAGTTCTCACATACAGTACAGCGTCAACAAATGCCATAACATCGAAAAATATTTTCTAAGGTCAGAAATAATGTCAGTGAATTTCATCGAAGCCGTGGGTCAGTCTGTACGTGTGATAAGATCAAAATTCTTTCATTCACGATCTAGAACAGCCAGATCGAACTCTCAATTTTGTTTTGATGGTATCAACCCTTGATCGTATGAATTAGACGTCAGAAGCTAACATGTCTTGGCCGCGTTCTCTGAAACTAGGCAGTACAGTAAGCCAGTTAACAAAATCGCAGGCAGTAGACTCGATTTCAACATCGTCATCTATCGAAATAAAAATTCGAAAACATTAAGCCAATCTAAAGACCTTCATGTATGACTTCCAAGTTGGACCAGCATTTTCAATTATCGCTAACCCGGGCAACAGTCTGCCAGGGGGGACTGTAACGGGGTAAATTGAGTTTTATTATCAACCGAAATCGTGATTTTTCATACAAGCATTCTATTAAGTTTTTCGACTTGTCACCGGGCGTGCTAATTGAAAATGCTAGCACGTTAGGCCCAATTATAATTAGGTAGAGGAGGAGTTTTCCGATCATGGCCGAAAATTATCGAGCATGATTAATAAAACTGGAATACAAAGCAGAGTCGAGGCAGAGTCGGCAGGACCGGGTAACTACCCAGACGGATACACACGGAGAGCCAATGGGACCGGGCGGCCATCGAGACGAGACTTGTGACCGGAACGACCGAACCAGACGGACCTAAAGTAGAAGCCAACAACATAGACGCCATTATCAGACGCTGTTAATCATATCAGGTAAATTTATTTAATTGTGGTTTAGTTAATTATTGTGGAACCAAGCGATGAAAGAAAATCCAAATTATTACAAGATACCAGGCAGGTAGCCGGTACCTCTTATTATTAAGAACTGATTGCGTATAAATAGCAGGTTGAAGGAGAGTTCGAGTATTTTGGCGAAGACGAGAATTTGATCTGAGAGAGTTAACACGATAAGGAAAAGTCGAGGCGACCCGAATACCCAGACATACACGGTCCATAACAACTACACGAACAAGAGAGAACCTAATACACGGAATAGAGAAAACAAGACACGGACAAGGACAACTAATATAGAACGAGTGACGGAAAAGAATCAACGTGAATCGTAATCGGTATTCTGTAAAATATTCCAGGTAGGAAGCCGGAATATTTGTTAATTATAATATATAATTTAACGTCGTGTCCGCGAAGTATTGTCGTGTTAAATTAACGTGTACATAATTAATCAAACACCGGACTCAACCATAATTAGCTTTGATATTTCTAGGCAGGTTGTTTGTCACTCGCCGGAAAATTCTTCTGGAATTTTCCAGACAGGTCGTGTAAAACATTGCCGGAAAATCAATTGCGTTCTAGTCAAAGTTATCTAGTCATTAAAATTAATTATAAGTAAATTACAGTAATAGATCAAATAAAATCAATTAATTAATTTCTAAACGTTAAAGGTGTCGTGAAATGAAACGGGAGAATTGATGTTCGAGTTTTGAGCATTGAAAGTAGAGGTTGTGATCAATTGTTAAGCAGTCGCTAAAATATATCTCGAAACCGGCTTAACAAAATTGTTGATAAGGAAAGCTTAACGTTATAAGAAATTAGTTGTAAAATTTATTAGTGATTTTAAAATGATAAATAATTAGATCGAAATAAATTCTAAATACAGAAAATAGGTTAATGAGATTTTATATTGGTAAAAGTGTGAGTCAGTGAAAATCGTAATTATGGAAATTGTAGTAATTAAGTAAGTTGTAAGTAATTGTCATAAATTGGTGAGTAGTGTTAAAATCACGTAGAGGGTCCAGGGGACCGCGTGAATTAATGGAATAAGGTTTTGTCGCGTAGAGGGTCCTGGGGACCGCGTGGGTATTAAAATTAAGGTGTTAGCCACGTAGAGGGATTGGTTGACCGCATGGAGTTTAGGGTAAGAAAAGTGTGTGTGTAGAATAGTCCAGGGGACTCAGTGTGAGTGTGTGTGTGTGTGTGTGTAAATGCCAAAGGTAGTTGGCTTGAGTCAAGGTTAAATTTGTAAAATTAAGTCAAAGGTAGTTGACGTTAGGTAATAAGGTTTAATAAAATTATAAGGTTTAATAAGGTTATAAAGTCATTAGGTTTAATTGATACAAGGGTTATAAAGATAAATAAATAGAGGTTAAAATTATTAAAAGTGAAATAAATAATTAATTATAAATTATCCTTTCTCATCCTTCTCTTACAAAATAAAATTTACACCGACCCTGATGATCTAAGATCCGGCTCTAGGAGGCCGTTATTACTTCCAATGGCGCCCTTGACAAAAGGACGAACAGAGTAGCAGCTTAGCCCTGTTATATATTAACTATTAATTCTATGGTGAAAAACACAATACTTTTTGGTAGATAATTTGATTTTCTTTGATTTCAATTTTCGTTATTCAACTTACCATTCCGATAATTATTTTAATTTTCTGATCTCAATTCTTAAATTTTTTGCATTTAACTTTAAATTTTTTGACAATTTTTTTTTTTTGTTCCATAACCTTGAGAATTTTTGAGAATGTCAAAAAAAAAATTTATTTTGTTATTAATGTGTACTTGAAAGTTGGAAATAATTAAATAATGAGAAATCTACTTCCATTTCGGCTGCCGAATAGTATAACAGGGTTGAGCTGCTACTCTGGTCGTCCTTTTGTCAAGGGCGCCACTGGAAGTAATAACGGCCTCCCAGAGCCGGATCTTAGAACCCTCGCGGATCTAGAATCCCTATAAAATCACAGTAAAATCACAGTGAATTCACTTTCACTGTGATTTCACTGTGATTTTACTGCGAGTTTACAGTAAATTAATGGTGATTTCACCATGATTTCACAGTAATTTGATGGTGATTTCACCATTATTTCACAGTGAATTAATGGTGACTTGACCATGATTTCACAGTAAATTAATGGTGATTTCACCATGATTCCACAGTAAATTAATGGTGATTTTACCATGATTCCACAGTAAATTAATTGTGATTTCATCATAATTCCACAGTAAATTTATGGTGATTTGACTATAGTTTTACGATAATTTGACACCGCAGTCGTCAAATCGTAGCTTTACAGTGGTATAGTGACAATTTCTTTTTTTTACCTTGATATTCGAAAATTGAGTTTTCATTACTTTTTTTCAATACTTTCGTAACTTTATATTACTAAAAAAATCCTCACTAAAATACAGCCAGATATCTTTAAGATTGAGCTATCAAAAACAGGGGTCCCCTTTCCCATTTAAAATACACGCGAAAATTTTTCATATTAGTTTTCGGTTATTAAAACTATGAAAAAAATTTTCCTTAAATTCCGCCTGGTACAGGTAGAGAAATTAATTATTCTATTTAAAATACAAAATTTGTGATTTTAACGATTTAAAATGAGAATAAATTTTTTCACCGATAAAATAATTAGTTTTACCATTGAAAATGATAACAGTTATAATTGATGATGGTAACGGTTACTATCGAAGATGCTTATTGTAATTATAAAAAATTATAATTGTTACAATCGAAGATGGTATACCAAGGTATACCAACGGTATACCAATGGTATAAGTTACGTAATTTTTACCATTCAAAGTTGTAAAAATTTTTTAATAAGAATGTATGAGTGCATGGGTGTGCGGGTGCGCGTGTGCATAAGTGCACTCGTGTGCATGTACATGTGTGCGTGCGTGTGTGCGCCCATGTGCATATGTGTGTGGGTGAGTGTGCGCGCGGGTGTGTGTGCGTGTGTACGGGCGAGTGTGCATATCTGTACGTGCGTGGGTATATGTCTGCGTGTGTACATTATTATCGGGTTATTAAAAATCATGATGTTTATAATAGTAGTAATTATTTCAAATAATAAAAGTTATAATTTCTAATTATCATAAATAATTGTAAACTTAATCATATAGTTGTTAGATAGTACCATTCAGATTGCTTATTTGATAATTTAAAAGATATTTTCTATTATAAAATTCAGTTTAAAAATTTTACTATAACTTGATGATAACTTTTACCTTAAAATTCTCTCCGTGTAAAATTTCGTAAGAAATCAAATTCTCTACAAAAAAGTACTGATGCATTATGTATGTCAAGCAAACTGGGAAAAAGTTACGGGGCTTCAAAGACAAAAAGTTAGTTTTCTCAGTGTTAAATTATTTTTTGTTATTTTTCATTTTTATTCTATCGAAAAATTTTTTTTATCAAATTTTCACAAGCACGTTCTTGTAGGAAATTTAATTTCTTGCAAAAAATATCTGATATCATACATACGTCAAATAAACGCAAAAAAAGTAACAGAGCTTTAAATGTCAATGAAAAGTGAACTTGATTTTTCCTTGACATTTAAAGCCCTGTAACTTTTTTCTCATTCATTTCACGTATATACGATATTATATATTTTTTGTAGGAAATTAAATTTTCTACAAGAAAGTGCTTGTGAAAATTCGAAAAAAAAATAAATTTTTTGATCGAATAAAAATGAAAAATAACAAAAAAAAATTTAACACCGAAGAAACTAACCCGACCGGCATGAATGTCAGAAAGATGTCTTTTTGATATCAGAAAGATAACATAATTTATTAAGATAACTTTATGATATCAAAGACATCTTTCTGACATTCATGCTGGTCGGGTAAATTTATGTCGATCTTCGAAGCTCCATAACTTTTTCCCTGTTTATTTGACGTACATAATGCATTTTAACTTTTTTGTGAAGAATTTAATTTCCTACAAAATTATACCAGGCGGAATTAAAAAAAAAATTATTTTTTATAGTCTTATTAACGAAATACTAAAATAAAAAATTTCGCGTTTATTTTAGTTTGGAAAGGGGACCCCCATTTGTGATAGCTCAATTTTAAAGATATCTGGCCGAAATTTAGTAAAGATTTTTTTTATAATATAAAGTACCTTTTGACCCATAAGAGGTTAAAAAAAAATATTTTTTTTTTGGACACCCTAATATATATGTATGTAGGAGAGGGAAGTTACCAGTGCTATAAGCAGCAGCGGAAGTAGTTCGGTGCTCGCCACGAGATCGCGTCCAGCACTCGTAGTGTCCCTGGTAAGAAATTTATTTCAGAACTGTTAAATTCTAAACTTGAGACTATTCTGGCCCGGATACTCCTCCGTTATTTGACAGAGTGATAAGTAACTTTTTTTGATGGTAATATAGTACATCCTATATTACATAATGACAAAAATATTTATGATCAATGTTTCCATGAATAATTTTTCTTTGAAATTAAACTTGGACTTTCAAAAAAAATTAGTTTAATAAAAAGTATAGAGTCTCTACTGTATAAAAATTTACAATTTATTTAATTGATTGCATAGGAATTTAATTATATATAATTATATATAGTTATGTATAATTATACAGGGCCATTTTTTATTTAAAATTATACATAATTATCTATAATTTTATTTACCCGGGATAGTTAAATTATTTTCATATTTTTTTGTAAAATTTACTACATTTTTTTCTCCGTGTATATTCACTGTGAATTCAGTGTGAATTTACTGTAAGTTCACTGTTAATTCATTGTGAATTTGCTGTGAAACCACTATTGAATCACTGTGAGATAACCATAAAATTACAATGACCGAATGACACAAAATCATGGTGATTTTACCGTAATTTCATCATGGTATCACAATTTTTTTACTATAATCTCACTATGATTTCACTGCGATTTTACAGTGATTACAGGTCCGCGAGGGATCATCAGGGTCAGTGTAATTTATTTAATTGTAAGAGAAGGATGAGGAAGGATAATTTATAAATAATTTAATTATTAATTTCAAAATTTTAACCTTTTATTTATTTAATCACTTATTGACCTTATAACTTTTATAAACCTTATATACCTAACGTCAACTACCTTTGACTTATTTTTACAAACTCAAGCCAACTACCTGTGGCATTTATACACACACACTCACACTGAATCCCCTGGACTATTCTACACCCACACTTTTCTTACCCTAAACGATACGCGGTCCCCTGGACCCACTACGTGATTTTAACACTAACTTAACTATTACCAAATACCATAATTGTAAAATTTTCACTCATTCACACTTTTACCGATATAAAATTTTATTAACCTATTCAAATATTATTATATATTCAATATTCTATTGAAATATCAAAGCTAATTATTGTTGAGTCCGGCTTTCGATTATTTTATTACACGTTAATAGACACAACTATACTTCGCGGACACGATGTTTAATTATGTGTTTAATTGATAAAATATTCCGGGAATATTTTACAAAATACCTCTCACGACTTACGTTTGTTCTTTCTCCGTCGGTTGTCCTGTATTAGTTGTCCTGGTCCGTGGCTCCCGGTTCTAATTCTGGGCGTCTAGGTGGTAACCCGATCCTACTGTCTCTGTGTTGAACGTCTGTTCAGTCCGATCGTTCCAGTCACTACTGTTCTTTTTCGCTGCAGTCTTGCAGTTTTATTAATTTCGCTCGATTATTTTCAGCAATGATCGGAAAACTCCTCCCTTACTTGATTGTGATTGGGCCCAGCGTGCGAGTATTTTCAATTAGCGCGCCCGGTGACAAGTTGAAAAACTTAATCGAACGCTCGTTTAGGGTTGCAGGTGGTAGGTGACCATCAGTGACAAATCACCATTTTGGTCGATAAAGTAACCCAATTTACCCCTTTACAATTGCCTTTTTTTTTGTTTTACTGAGATCTTTTTCTTTTCTTCAATTTTATAAAATTTTATAGAATGCGGCAAATTCAAATTTAAATTTAAATTAGTCGAAATTTTGCAGAAACTTGAGGAAGAAATATTTTTTTTCTGGAATACAACGGCCCCCTCCCCAAAAAAGCATAAAAATTTTTTTTTTTTTTCATAATTTTTGGGGGAGGGGGCCGTCGTGCGCCAGAAAAAAAATATGTTTTTCGATTTCTTGCAAAATTTTGTCTGATTTTTCCGAAATAGACGAAAAATAAACGAATTTGATATTTAAAAGCTTCAAAAAGGAAAAAAGGCCATTCGGCATCCGAAATGGTAGGTAGATTTTCCAATTTATCTATGTAAAAAGTTTCATACATACATATCTTGTGATACATGTTAATTAATAGTCATGATATGAAATTAGGCTCGTTTATTGAGAGTAAGGGTAAAAAAAGACATCAACTATTTCCGATAGAGAACATCAGATAGTTGATTTGACAAAACATTATATAACTAATATACCAAAGTAACCTTCACGGAAACAAAGTATAGAAAATTTAATTAGTTTGAGATTATAGTTGTGATCGCTATTACGATGACAAGACCAGTTAGTGATAGGACGTACAGGTACGATCAAAACGTCATAAATAATGAAAGAAATCCTTTTAGACTATACAATTGCTGTGAAATTTAGGGGTTATTTTGTTCACAATAAGATACAACTGACAAAATTGTATTGTAATGGAAAATGCATAAGTTATGTGTAATGAATACCATATTTTTCACATTTTTTGATTCTATTAAAACTTTTAAGGCTATCAAATTATTGGAAGAAATGGTCAAAATATAAAGTTGGAGGTCATAAATTAAAGCTCATTAGTCACGCTTTGAAATACTTTTTGCAGAAATTATCTATGAGTTGTAGTCTTAAAGTTATATGGACTTGAACGTGATTAAAAACGGATTATTTCGAAAAATCGTTAAAATTTCAAACAGATATAACTTCTAAACTAATCGACCAATTCAGCTCATCTTCGAACTTAACCGTGGTA
>OZ024707.1:12218429-12238905 GCA_964016945.1 Microplitis deprimator | reverse complement strand
GAGATCGAAAAAAAAAAAATAGTCGGTTTTTTTGCGCCACCCTAATATATATATATATATATATATACATACATATATAAATTTTTCAACGAATGGTATTTTTGAACTCTACTCAACTAATTATGATAGTTTATGACGAAATTCCTTGAAAAATCGACCATGAGGACAAATACAATAGTTAGATTTTTAAAAAAATCTACTTAAAAATGAATGACTATCGAACATTTGTGTATTGCTCAATTTTTATAGCAAAAACAATAAATTGTAAGCTTCATTGCACTAAAAACAATCGGTCTGTCAGTTGACCCTGCGGGCCAGTCCCAAAGCTTCCCGCAGTTTTCAAGCTCCTTGAGCTCAAAAACATTGTTCAGAATACATTTTCGAGTCGTTTTTGAGAAATTTCAAAAATACTAAAAAAAAATTTTTTTTTTAATTCTTTCGTTAACGGTTTCTCTTGAACGAATGAACCGATTTCGATGATAGGGGTGGCATTCGACGCAGCTTATAAAGTTTTAAAACTGAATAGATTTTGAAGCAATCCATAGAGCGAATTAAAAGTTATTCAAAAAAGAACAGACTTAAAAAAGTTTTATTTTTGAAATATCTCCGATTGTAGCCTACCGATTTTGCTCGAATTTTCAGTGCTTATAGTATTTAACAAGCCGCGTCAAAGGACACCTTGACAATCAAAATCAGTCTATCCGTTCAAAAGTTACAGAATATTCACATACATACGTACGTACGTACATACATCCATACATACACTCGGACATCATCTTAAATTTAGTCAGAATAGCTTTCCAGAACCTCAAAACGTTGACATCTGTTGGAATTTCGATTTTCGCAAATCGGGGTGAAAAAAATAACTTCCTGAAATTTTTGAAAATCATCGATTTTCTTAGCAGGAAGTTAAAAAAAATCGCAGCTCTTTGAAATTAGCAGAGTTTCTTCGAGAAACTTTGAAGTTTAAAAATCACCGATGATCCTTTGTTCATCCATTATATCCGAAGTTATACCAAGTTATTACTAAAGGCTTAAAGATGCGAATTTTTTCCTTTTCATTAATGAATGTTGTGGAATCGAAAAGCTTTTTTCATCAAAAGCCATTTATTGTGTCTTATGGAGAATGTTTCATCGTTTTAAAAATCTTACTTCCATTTTCTGTACGATAAATATGTCCTGAATTATTTAACGTTAAAGTCAAAATGGACTTGTTTGTTTTGATCAGCGATAACTTTGCGCCGAATGATCGTAGAGACTTTTTAAAGGCAGCGAATTGAAGAGCGTTGAATGACCTAAAATAACTCTAAAGTAAGATTATCAAAAACCGCTTATTGAACCAAATAGACCGTTTATAAGACAAGTGAAAATTTGGAAATTTTTTTTGCGATGGTTTTCTAGAATTACTTCAAAACTGTGCATGAAAAAAATTTCTCAGTCCAATTTCGAAAACACTTTACTTGAAGCTACAATGTGCTTTTTTTTTACTGCATGTTAAAAATCACTTAAAAAGTGTGAATTTTTTTGATTTTCCCGGATTATTGTGACTATTGTATACCAGATTACTGTTCTTTATTGCTGAGAAAAAATCAAACATATGAATGTATACGAGTAGGCAACGATAAATATCGAACGATGCAATTGTCCTCAAGGAGAATAAGCTAAATTTAGATGGTTACATTCGATTAGAGCTTAAATCTAAATGTAAACAAATCAGAAGAATATATTCTGTTCATAAAAACTATTTTACTTTTGATGAGTAGAAACTAAAATTACATCCATTTTAAGTTCCAAAATGAGAGGTTATTACTTTTTTTTTAATTTAGAGATCACTCTAGTATTGAGAACAGCATAATATACAATAGAATTAAAACAAATCTGTAGACTATTCATATCAGATATTATGTCTTTATCAAATTTTTACATTTTATGCTTGAATAATTACATATTCAAGATGTGAGCATGTTTCTCGGGTCTTAATTCGATCTTTCACTTCTTGTATCGATGATTCTTTGGTCCAAGAATTCAGTGTTTCAAACTCGGTGATGTTCGAGTGACTATTATCTGAAAAATAGGCATAAATAAATGTTGACGTGCTTGATGATTCACTCGTTTAAAATTGATATACCTTACCTTTTCTTATATGTTGACAATTCATTGATGGATATGAAATCCTCAAATTGGCCTTTTCACTTTTCGTAAAAAGTTTTCTAGAATTCTTAGCAGAACGAGGGTCTTCAGGAGTCCAAACCTTTGCAAACATAGTTCCAGTAGAAGATTTTTCTGCTTTTCTGGACCAAGAAAGAGAATGCGCGATATAAGGATTACCGCAATAACCTGGAAATATAATAATTATTATTTTGTTTAGCAATATTTAAATACATAAATAGTTTCCAATATAGACCAGAGTAACATGATTTGAATTAGGTTCAAATCGGAAGTATTTACATTAACTATTCTCTGCATCACTACCACATATACTTAGTATACTTTTTTAAATTTAAAGTTACACTGTTAAAAATTTCTATAGTGAATCTGAAACAAAAGTGTTGGAAGTTTTAACGCATAACAATTTAGTAATAATACCCCTAGCGGATTCATGATCACCGTTAAAGTATGGTGAAACGATGGTGGAGTAACCGTGCGTTTACTTTACCGATAATAGAAAGTCTACCAACTATCAAATCACCGTCATTCGATGGTGGAAAATAAGAGAAGTTGTGGAAGTTTAAGACGATGGGAACATTGTCTATATCGAATGATCCGATGGTCAATCGACAATTACTTTAGAGTAAAGAAATCATGCTTTCTAGGTTTTTGTTTGGTAGCTATATCGTGCTAGGACTTTCGAAAAACTCAGATGATATGCGGTTTTGATTGTCTTTTATTTGGTTAGTAGCCGTGATTTAAGGTGAAATTAACCGACAAAGAATAGTATTTCAATGGTACATAAATGGTGATTTTTTTATCAAAACTTGGTATGTCTATGGTCAATTTGAGGTAATTTGTAAGTTGAGTGTCCGTGAATCAATGGTGAAGTGTCGATAAGGCAATGGTTTCTTACGCATGAAATGTTGGTAAGGTATCGGTCGAGGTTTTATTTTACGATATTATTTAAAATCGTTTTGAATCATATTAGACAATGTCTTAAAACTAAAATTAATAAATTATTATAAATCTAAAGACTACTGTTATTTATAATTTGGGTTATTATACAATCAAAAAAATTTTTTGGACTCGGAGTTAAATTTCTTGTGTTAGAGTTCAATCAAATACCCCAAAAAATTCATAATTATACAATACGATGAAAATTTGCGTCCATATTCTAGAAGTTTTTGCTCAATAGTTAAAAATACAATAATGTTGATAAGAACATATATTTCAAAAACTTTAATCTTTTATGAAAAAAGACACTTATAATATTTTTTTGTACCTTGAATGCCACAAAAAGTATTTATAAAACTCTTGAAAAGAATAAACATCAGTTCTATAACTTAATTTCAACTGTAAGTCCAAATTTTAGCGGGAAAAATGAAAGATTAAGATAAATTGATGAGGACTCTCCAAAAAAAGTTGTTATTATTTTTTTTTCATTTTCCATATGTTAATAATAATTATAAATTTTAAAAACTTGAAATTTTCACTGTCATTTTACATTGTGTGTTCTCGGAGTCCATTCTTTACTCTAAAATTTTCTACAGTACCAAAAAATAATTTTTTGATACAATTTCAAGATATTTTATTAAATTATAGCATTTAAATCCAGTTATAAATTTTTTCAATAGAAATAAAACATTTGTCACGTAACGATTCAAATTATTTAGTTTTAATTAGTTGTAAGTTTAAATATCTTAATTGTAAGTTCGAATTTGAATCGTTGCGCGGGCATTCCGCCATTTCGCCGGTTGAGACAGCAGTCCGTTCACAATATTAGCGCATGCGCGCAGCGTGTGAGTGAGCATGTGTATGAAATAATTTTATTTTACAATTTAAAAATATAAAAAATTGATTTTTGTTAATTTAAGTTTTTTGTTTAGGATTTTGAAACAGTTGGGATGCATAATCCAGTGTAACATTATGCCCCGGGTAGGGGAAAAATCAATACTTTGTTGACATGAATTTGATGAATTGAACTAATTATTATTTAATGAAATAAGATAAAAATATGAACATAATATAAATAAAAAGTACATGCATTTGAATAATTATTCATGTATCATTCAGGTGTGGGAAAATTATCTTTATATTTTATATTTTTAATTTAAAAACTAGGCACCGGGCTATAGGAAAATAATAAATAGTAAGAAAAAGGGCGATGATTGTGCCACGCGAGCGACGACCAACAGGTGGAGACGAGGGTAATTAAATCAGAAAGATACGGGCTATTGTTGCGTACGGACGCTGTCCTAAGAGTGAAAATTGTTATTACGTATCGTATACGTTTTTGGTGGATAATTAGTAGTTTTGGAGAGTTTTGTTTCGTTATTATTCACCGGGTGAATTGTTTTCATCGAGTTCATTGAGTTGCTGAACATCACTTAAGAGTAAGTACCTTGAATTCCTCTTCGTCGCAATTTTCTATTCACTTGATCACCCCCGGTAATTGTTGGTCGCCGCGGTGTGAAATTCACGTGTGTGAACAACACACGGGTGAAAATTATTAATACATTCCTAATTAATATCCTGAATGATACAGCATGATTGCGATAAATAATTATTATTGAACGTTATTAGTAATTTCTTATTATTTTATATACGTGCATAGAGAAAAATTAGATATATATAGCGCGCTGGTTGAACAAAGCATATATATATAGATATTTATAGCTATAGTGTAGCTACAGTACTTGAGTAAATTCCTCAAGTACTGACATCATCTTTCGGGTGAAAAATTCCCGAATTATAATAATTATTATTTATTATTTAAAATACTATTGAGATTTTATTGTTGTTTATTTCGTTTAAAATAATAAAGTTGGTTTTGTTTTGGTTTATATCAATTGCCCCAGCGGTCAAAAATTATTATTGAATTATTATTTTTATTTTAAAGTTATAAATTATTTAATAGAGGAAATTTATTATTTGTGTGTGAGTGAGAATAAAAATTCCGTATCTTTCTCTCTCTCACAAGTGCTGAGAGATAAAATAAAATAGACATATTGTTATTATTTATTATTTCTGGGAAAAATTAATATTGTTAATTAGATAAAATTGTATTTAATTTTGATACATTTAATTTATATAATTTGTTTTGATTTGTATGTAAAATTATTACTTTTTTTTATTGTTTATAAAATTAAAAACTCGGAAACCAACAGCTGTCGGGGAAATTTAATATTTATTTCTCTGGATCTTCTCCCGCTGCTCAATCTTATTTTTCGTTTCAATCTTATTTATCATTTACCTGAAATTCTCATTATTTATTTTCTATTGTTTCACTCGAGTGTTTATCCGCTTCGTCATAAATCGCTTGCTCGGATCTATCCCTCGTAAATTCCCCCTGAATAATTTTTGGCCGTTTTGAACAAACGGTCTGGCGCCTGCGTGCACTAACCCAGCCTGAGGAGCTGGTTCAGGCACACTCATTATTTATAATCTAACAATTATTTAAATTTATTATTTTATTATAATTCAACCTAAGTATTTATTATTTTAAATTCAATTGATCAATTAATTATGGTTTGAATTAATTATTTTATTCATAATTGGATTTCATTATTTATTATTATTTATTTATCACGCGTGGGCGACCGCATACACTATATTAGACTGTTCCGCGTCTCCGTCGCGGAATTTCAGCAAGATATACGTTATACATTTTATAAATAAAATCATAAATTCTATGGAACGGATCAACTTCCCTTATTGAAAGAAGTGATTTAAATCGATTTGTAATGTTAAATGCCCATAAGAAAGGCGATTTGAAGGTATTCAAAAGTTTGTAAATTTTTTTTCTAATCACTTTAAATCGCTTCATTTAATAAGGGTTAGTAATTGTTATCATTGAATATATAAATCACAAATTTATTTAATTCCTATTTATTTATCGTTGTTTACAGTATAATAAAATACAATAGAACGTAAGTAGAAAGTATACATTATTGATAATCAACCCAATTGCAGCGGAGTTTAAAAACATAAATTGCAAGTAGAAAAATCTAATTTAATTTTACAATCAAAACAGTTTACATAATCTAAATGTAATTCTTAATCAGTTTCCCACGAATTCGCTAACTTCACTGCAAAAGTTATTTCTTCACTGCTCATCAGTATAGCAGGTCTTATTGTACGTGTTTCTTTAATGAAGTTCAACGTTTTCTTAGGCTCAATTATATGTATATGATGTGCGTTAAATCCATAATTTACATGCTGTATGTCGTTTATAATAATGCCAGTTGTAATCTCATTATCGTTGAAGAATCGTACAGTAGCATTAATCGTACCGAATGTTTCATCTGTATCATTGTATATAAAAGAGTCCAAAAATTGGGTAACTTTGTTTTTATACACAGATGAAAATTTAACGCCATTTAAATGCATACTTTCGTAAGTTGTAAGTTTCTTAGAAGTGTATCCAGCTTTGGTTAACACTCTACATTCAGTTGTTGACAATATACGTGTTTTAGATTCGGTTGCCACAACAAACTCATTCCGACCTGCTTGTATCTTCAACAACTTTCAATTTTTTTATTATAAAATTTCTTGTCTCGTCAGAAATTAATTGATCAAACGCAGTTAAGTTAATGAATCTTGTATTAAAAAGTGAGTTGTTATTTGATCATGCTGGCCGACAGGACTGGTTAAAGAATCCACAACTTTCTTGTTCCAAGCCTCAAATATAAAGGCATTGTGAACCCACATAGGACCCCAATCTCGTATACACTCAATCAAATGCGATAATGAATGAACATTAGATGTCATTTTTGCTTGGCCAAAATATTCTTTGAATAATTTAGCGTACTCTTTTAATAAAATTTCTGCTCGATTGAGTTCAATAAAAGTTACGGAATCACCCTTCAAGTAATGGACAGCCTCAGAAAGTAAGCTGAAATGGTTTACATATTTATCGTCTAAAACAGATTTAATGCAAACGGGCGCGTAATCCAGCCAGTTACGCCATTCCGATGCTTTCCATTGGGAGTAAAATTGTATTTTCCGTGGTTTTCTCGAGCGACGCGATGGAGGTCTGGCTGATAACAGCGTCTGGTTAATAATTTCTAAGGTTTTTGATTTCCCATGTAATAATGGGTACCTACAGTTTTTACTAAGATTTTTGTATGCAGCTTGACTACACCCAAAAAAATTGAGTGCATTGTTTCCGCTGCGCCGTCAGAGCATGTGCCATGGACCGGAACAGGTGATAATCGGACGGTGCAATGTCTGGTGAATACGGCGGGTGGGGTAAAACTTCCCAATCAAGTGTTTCCAAGTACTTTTTCACGGGAGCCGCAACATGTGGACGAGCATTGTCATGCAGAAGAATAATTTTTTCGTGTCTAGAATAGTATTGAGGGCGTTTTTCCTTCAGAGCTCGGCTCAATCTCATCAATTGTGTTCGATAGAGGGCTCCAGTAATTGTTTCGCTCGGATTAAGCAACTCATAATACACTACACCTAGCTGATCCCACCAACTACACAGCATAAGTTTTTTTCCGTGAATATTCGGTTTTGCTGTTGATGTTGACGCGTGGCCAGGTAATCCCCATGATTTTCTTCTTTTTGGATTGTCATAATGTATCCACTTTTCATCACCAGTTATGATACGATGTAAAAAACCCTTTTTTTTATGTCTAGCTAGCATAATTTCACTTAAGCATAATCGGCGTTCAATATCTCTCGGCTTTAATTCGTACGGAACCCAATTTCCTTGTTTATGAATCATTCCTAATGGTTTTAAACGATGTGAGACTGCTTGCTGAGTGACTTCTAATGTTAGAGCAAGTTCTTTTTGTGTTTGAGATAAATCTTCCTCCAATAATTCCTCCAATTCTGCATTCTCGTAAATTTTTGGCCTTCCACTGCGATCTTTGTCTTCTACGTCGAAATCACCGTTTTTAAACTTTTGAAACCACTCTTGACACGTTCTCTCACTCAAAGCACCCTCACCATATGCTTCTACGAGCAATTGATGCGCCTCAGCAACAGATTTCTTTAAATTAAAGAAGTAAACTAATATTTCCCGCAAATGACGCTTACTTGGCTCAAATTTTGACATTTTCAACTTATAAAAATTATATTTTACCAATATAAAATCAATGATATTAATAGGTTATGTTGTTCTTGAATGTCTAAACTATTTTTTAAGCCGGTTATCATCTGCGAAAGCTAACCGAAACTCCGTGCCGCGCCATCTACAATAAAACGGCGGAAACTTATTTGTACTCCTAATAAGTAAACGCTTGTATATTTCTACTCTTTCATTTTACACAATTCTTACCAATAGTTAGGAATCCTGCGCTTTTTAACAATTTACTTATTGCTACATTGAAATTTGGAAAAAGCAAAATCAATTCTCGATCAGTGCAGCATATAAAAATGGAATTTCTCCAATATACTCAATAAAATAAAAGGTACAAAAATTCATAATAGTATTCGAAGCTGCTGGTTAGACCTTAAAAAAAAATTTTTTAATTTTTACTTGATGTGACAAGTAATGAATTTACTCTAATATGAATTCAGTAGAAGTTTTGATTTGTTTAATTTGTCTATACAGAATAATATACCATTTAGAAAATTTAAATCATTTAACTTTAAATAAAATGTAAAAAATTTTTTTAATGCAACTTTTAAAGACATTTTGTATATATTAATTTACCACTAAAAAATAACCTTCAATTTATGAGCTGCCTGGAAATTTTAGTTTTCGAAATATAAGATTTTTTCTACTGATATTTTAAGAGTACACTCATTTCTAGCATCCAGTTATGATTAAAAAAATTAATAAATTTATACAGAATACTTACATTGAGCGATTTCAATACAAACAAAGAGAAAAATGTAACTGAAAGCTGTATAAGACAGTAAGACCAATACGTGTTTCAAATAAAATTAGCTTTATTGTTAAATAAAAAAATTTATCGCGACTGCTTCGGTGAAATATAGCCAAAAAAATTTATTTCACACGTGATTCATGAATGTTTTATAACTTTTTATCTACAGTGAGTGCATTCTTTGGAGAAATTTTTTTGCGCATGCGCTGTAAAATATGCGCGCACAGCTTTCAGAAGCACGGGAAATTTTGAACCTTAAATTTTATTTGTCATCAATTGAAACCCTAACAATAATAAATTACCTGTCGGCATTTAATTGAAATAATAATCGAAATTAATTATCTATCGGACAGTATGAGAATCAATTAAATAGAAAAACGAGTAAGTATTTTTCTAAATTGAAGTTCTCCAGTAATTTATTGTTTAATTAATTATTTATTGTTTAAAAATTGCTTTGAAAAATTCAAAATGTTATTTCAAACATATTGATTGAAAAGAATTAAAAATGATGAAATTTGAATTCTTTTCAATAACTTTTTTTGTTTGTATATATAGATATACAGTTTGCATGGAATGACCGCTTTTTAATTCTTTTCAATCAGTATTTTTAACCACTAAATTACTCAAATTGTGTTATCATTTTTTCTTAAATAAATATGAAAATCAAATAATCGTTTTTTTTTTTTTTTTTTTGAGGAATGGTTTTTGGCCAACAATCGATAAAATTGTCTATTTTTACACAACTACTTGTTTAAACGATAAATTTAACTTTCGAAATTAAATAACAAATTTTTTGAAGTAAATTTAGAACAATAACTACTGTAGCATTTTAACACGAAACAATACTTTCTTTTTTTTTTATTTTTATTAATTCCCATACTGTCCGAAAGATGATTAATTGCGATAATTGTTCCAATTAAATGCCGATAGGTAATTTATTTTATTTGGCGTTTCGATTGATGACAAAATAAATTTAAGTTTGAAAATCTACAGCTGTGCGCGCATATTCTACTACGCATGTGCGAAAGAATATATTTCATCCAAAGAACGCACTCATTGTAGATTAGAAGTTATATTCAATCCATGAATCACGTGTTAAAATCAATTTATTGTTTATATTTCATCCTGTTCGTCGCATTTAATCAAAAGACACGGTAGTATCTCGCGCCAAGTATACGTTCAAACACATGTATGTGTCAAGTGTCATGGCGCGAGCCTACCGTATATCTATACCGTAGACATAGTGGTTTTTGGCTCTTTGTAGCTCTCATTTTTTAAAACTTTTTTAAAATAATAAATTTTTAGAAAATTCCTTCTCTATTCGAAAGATAATTGATTGTTCGTCTTGAAATTATAAAAATTTATTCATTTTAGTTATGAGAACTAATTCAAATAATGAAATTAGGCCAGCATATACTATAGAACCCCCAATTTAGACTCTTTTATAAATTTTTTCATGCGAAAAGGGCACTGCCAGAGAATAAAAAGTTATAAGAAATGCCATAGTTCAGTAAAACATTGAAATTTTTTTATAGCAATGATTCATTTTTGTGCTACCAGTGGTGCTTTAGTCTGTATTTTTTACTATAGTTTCATTGAGTTAAATGGAAATTCTTATGTGAAATTCAATCAATCCGTAGTTAAATTATCGATATCATATCAGGAGATGACGATCAATAGAATGAAAGAACGTTTTAGATTTCAATGATATAAATAAATCCTTGTTAATGTTTAAGATGAATTTTTTTTATTCATTTCGCATTCAAATTTTACTTGTATTTTTTTAATGTTTTCTGATTTCGCATACATATATACATATATATACCACAGAAATATTATTTGTGGGTTGCTAAAAAGTTTTTTTTGCTATTTTCTTAAGTTCTATCTAGTTATATCCGCTAGGTGGTATCAAAATCGTATAATATTTAGCGCGATGACAGATACAGATGTTGTCATTGGCTGTCTTTGGCCGAACTACCCTAATAGTACAGTTTGCTTTAGCAAAAGTTTATTTACAAAAATTTCCTTGAATTTTTCTTCAAATATCCGTTCACTTAGGACTTTTCTGTTTTTGATGACGATTTGCATACAACTTGCTAAACAATTTGACGTAAATTTACTACCCGAATTAGAATGCAAATTTACTTCAAAAGTTAACTAGTAAAAATTTTTTGTCAATTTTCAGAATAATTTTTGCTGAAAATAAGCAAATTTATACATAAAAACGTCTACATAACGGTAAAATAGTTTACAATTTTTCAAGTCAATAATAAATTGATGTAAAATTTGCCTGAAAAATGACAAAAATTTTTTCTTGTTAACTTTCGAAGTGATTTGCATTCTAATACGGGAAGTAAATTTACGTCAAATTTTATAGCAGGTTGTATATAAGTTGTTGTCAAAAACAGAAAAGTCCGAAGTTGACGGACTTTTGACGAAAATTTCAAGGACAATTTTGTGAGTAAACTTTTGTCAAAGCAAACTGTGCTATTAGGGAAGTTTCCTCATGTTATGTTTTTTTTTTTTTTTTTTTTTTCGTTTAGTATATATAATATTATATATATATATATATATATATATATATATATATATATATATATATATATATATATATATATATATTAGACTGTTTCAAAAAAAACGACTATTTTTTTTTTTTCATTATATCGAAAATATTGTTGGAAATGACGAAAAAAAAATACTGTCAAAGTTTGAGCTCTTAATATTAATATTAACAACTGCCGCATCGCAATTTTCTATTTCCCGTTTAAATAACATGGGAAAATTTATTTTTTGAGCTTTGGAATTTTGTAGCTCACGGTGGGACCAATAGTTTTTGATGTTTAAAACATATTCTCATGGGAAATTTGACGCTCTACAAAAAAGGTCTCTTATAATTTTTCGATATTTTTTTTTTTCTAAAGTTATTCAAAGTTAAAGTTAAATTGACGATAAATTTTTACATTTTTTAAATTTTTTGAAGCAATCATCAACTTTATGAGAAAATTTTATAGGACATTTTTTGTAGAGCATTTAATTTCCTATAATTTATCTTTAGGAAAATTTTCGATATTTTCCACAAGTCGTAAGTTATTTTCAATTAACTGAAAATTTTCTTAAATAATCTAAATTTTGTTGCTTAAATTTAATTATATTACTCGAATTATTAGAATTTTATTCAAAAATTCATGTTTTTTATATAAAGAATTCTTATTGAGAAGGTTTGCATGTTTAGGTTTCCACTTATTGAATTGGTGTATTACCGTACGATGGACGGTGTGGCTCAATAAGTTAGAGATTAAATTGAACGGAATATAGTATAGTGCCGGATAGCTCAACTGGTAGAGCACTCGGCGCGATACCGACATGGTCTGGGTTCGATTCCCAGTTCGGGCTATCTATATTTTTCTCAATTTATCTATAAATTGTCTTATTGAGAAGGTTTGCATGTTTAGGTTTCCACTTATTAAATTGGTGGAAACTTAGTCTTAGATAAAGACATGAGTGACTTTGTAACGATAGATTCTTTATCTATTTTCAAAGACTTCGATTTGCCTTACAATTACGTTGAAAAAGATGTCAATTCTTGGGCTACTGATGATAGCTTTAACGAATGTGTGCAATTTTTCTCCAAGCTAACTGTAGTGAATGATGTAGCGGAACGTGGTGTAGCGTTAATCGAGCAATACAATAAGTGTTTTACTGAAAATGAAGAACAATTGCAATACTTGTTGCTAGTTATAAGTGAATATAGGAAAAAATTTCCCAACTGTAATAAAAATGTTCTAATTTAACAATTACAATTAATGAAATTATACTAAAAACATAAATTTTTGGATAAAATTCTAATAATTCGAGTAATATAATTAAATTTAAGCAACAAAATTTAGATTATTTAAGAAAATTTTCAGTTAATTGAAAATAACTTACGACTTGTGGAAAATATCGAAAATTTTCTTAGAGATAAATTATAGGAAATTAAATGCTCTACAAAAAATGTTTTATATAATTTTCTCATGAAGTTGATGATTGCTTTAAAAAATGTAAAAATTTATCGTCAATTTAACCTTAACTTTGAATAACTTTTGAAAAAAAAATATCGAAAAATTATAAGAAACCTTTTTTGTAGAGCGTCAAATTTCCCATAAGAATATGTTTTGAACATCAAAAAGTATTGTTCCCACCGTGAGCTACAAAATTTCAAAGCTCAAAAAATAAATTTTCCCATGTTATTTAAACGGGAAATAGAAAATTGCGATGCGGCAGTTGTTAATATTAATATTGAGAGCTCAAACTTTGACAGTATTTTTTTTTCGTCATTTCTAACAATATTTTCGATATGATGAAAAAAAAAAAAAAATAGTTTCTTTTGAAACAGTCTAATATATATATATATTATGTGCTATCACAACAGTGAACCGGAGCGGAAAGGCTACATGGCTAGGATGCATGCTCTCTGGAGCGATATGCATCCTAACCATAGCAACTTTTCACAACAACATCTACGTGATTATGCTTCTCATCTCCGGCGAACACGAAAATCACTGTTAACTAACAGACAGTTATTTCATCGTCTGTCTTTTCCAGCACAGCTACATCAGGAGAGACGCCGTTCTTTCGAAGACGCCGACAATGATTTTGACACACGGCAAGTATGTATCTCTAAGAAGATACATTACCCAAAACATCTAATTGACACGGAAAACCATGAACTAACTGCTCAGATTCAGGAAGACTCTACTTTTCTCACCATCAATCGAGCTGTCTATGATGGTGTCTCCTCACTCTTACCTCCAGCAGGAAGGAATACTTCTTCGCCTGAGGCTAAGATGAGAGGGCGTATTAGGCAGCTAACACTGAAGATTGATGATCTCCGGAAACATGTCTCCCGCATTCAGTGTGTGATTGAGTATGTAAATGCACGTAAAGCGTTTACATCTAAAGTCCGCCGCATTGCGGATGGACTACGATACCAGCATCACACACTGAATAAGGAGAATCTTTTGAACATCAGAGAAGGTTCCCTTAACAGGTTGCGGGCTCTGGTGACTGCTAAAAAGTCACTAGAGAAAAAGCTGAAGCGGCTTACCGATAACTCTTTGTTTCGGTTAAGTCCTTCACGCTTTCTGACACCTAAGACATCTGTTTCTGGCGATCCCCCATCAATCGAGCGAGTAGAAGCTTTCTGGTCTGAGTTGTATGGTGATCAACCAAACGTGAATCGTGACACTCCAGCTCTCAACGACTTCGAAGCATTCTGTCGACAACACCGCAACGACAATGCTGATGAAGAGAGCCCTGAAGTCAGCGTAGAAGAAGTTCGTTTAGCTCTGAATAATGGTAAGAACTGGGCTGCTCCGGGTCCAGATGGCATTAACTTATTTTGGTGGAAGAAACTAACTTCTACCCATAGCCATCTAGCCCGGATTTTTACAGCGTTTATCAGAGGCAACGAACCTATTCCATGTTGGCTTGTAGAAGGGCGAACCGTGCTCATCCCTAAGAAAGGTGACTTGTCTGACCCAAAGAACTACCGGCCTATCACCTGTTTGAATGCGGTTTATAAGATTTTTACTAAAATTTTAAATAATCGCATTCTAGAAGTGATAGATCCTGTATGGCAGCAGATATACGAACAACGTGGCAGTAAGAGCGGCCTGTCAGGTTGCAAAGAGAATCTGTTAGTAGATCGTTGTGTCATTCAAGACGCGATCTACTATCAGCGCAACCTGTCAATGGCCTGGATTGACTACCGCAAGGCATTTGACTCAACATCTCATGAGCTTATTCTCTTTTTGCTCAAATGCCTTGGGCTCAATCACGATACGGTGGGATGCATTCAGCGTACGATGCAACTTTGGCAAACACGGTTCCACATTTCATGTGGCAACGACAAACGTGTAACCGAAGTTGTACAGTACAAAAGAGGAGTGTTTCAGGGAGATTCTCTGAGCCCTCTGCTGTTTTGCATCTCACTGCTGCCAATATCTGTTGCGCTACGCCGTACTCGTGGATACTCAGTGGGCCCACCAACTGATCGGAGTTATTCGATCACCCACTTACTCTACATGGATGATCTGAAGGTATATGCACCTGATGAGGAACACCTTCAGACAGCCTTGAACATCGTAGGGGAGTATACACGGGATGTCGGCATGGCATTTGGGTTGGACAAGTGCGCGGTCGTTAATCTGGTGAAGGGTGAAGTGCTCTGATGTGCGTGAAGATATCGAGTTGGTAGATGGGAGCGTCATTGACCATCTTGACGCCGGAGAGTCGTACAAATATCTAGGTATTCAGGGAAGTCCTATGCAGGATCTTCCTAAAATCAAAACGACTCTCTGCAGCGAGTATGTGCGGAGACTCCGGAAAATCTGGTCATCAGAACTTTCCGGAAAGAACAAAGTCTCCGCAACAAACATGCTTGCTGTCCCGGTACTTCTTTACTCTTTTGGTGTCCTTAAATGGGCCCGGAAAGAGCTTAAAGACCTCGATATCAAGACACGCAAAGTCATGAATATGAATCGGAGCATGCACCCTAAGTCTTCAGTCACCAGATTATACCTTTCCCGGCACATCGGAGGGAGAGGTCTACAGAGCTTGGAGCGTCTACACGATAGTTTGGTTTTGGGTTTAACATATGAAGTTGTCAATTTCACAGCAGATGAAGACGACGCAAATTGTCCATCAGCATAAGAATGCGCATAAAGGAGCGTTCTTATATAAGGCAGCAAAGCACGCAGCAAAATCCCCTGGTCTCGGAAGAGTAAACCCTCTTATTGAACTCCCTAAGGAGATATTCAAGAGGGTCATCAGCAACGCTGAGCAACAAAAACTGCTCAGTACACACATGGATAAGTCAATGCACAGCGTGTTCTTTAGAAACGTGCGTGAACATGGCTTGTCCGAACAGCTGACGTTTTCCTTTCTTAAGTCAGCTGGCCTGATGTCCGAGACTGAATGGTATATTTTTGCCTGCCAAGATAGTGTAATTAACACTCTCGAATACCGTGCAAAAGTGCTCCAGATGCAGCTACCCAACACACAGTGTAGGGTGTGTAAGCAACATCCTGAAACGCTTATGCATCTCTTGTCAGCATGTCCTGTGCTGGCAAGAAGTGCATACGTTCAGCGTCACAATGCTGCTCTGCGAGTACTTTAGTACCACCTTCGACACACGCACGGTATCGATAAAACACCAGTGCTGCCTTATTTGCCAGGAAACATTCCGCAAGTTGTTAAGAATGACCGTTGCCGTATTTATTGGAACGTGCCATTCGCAACAACGCGGAAAATAGATCACAATAAACCTGATATTGTGCTCTTCGATAAAACCGCTCGTAACATTTATGTTATTGAGTTTTCAGCTCCAGCTGAATATAACATCACGGTTAAAGAAGAGCACAAACACGAAATATATCAGGATCTCCTGTTTGAAATTGGCAAACTTTACCCAGGATACCGTGTCAAGCTTGTCGTACTCATTGTTGGCGTCCTAGGAGGGATGAAACAGAATTTTGTATCTGCATTGGCTAAAATCCCAACTTGCTCATCGCAAGTTGAGTTTTTGGCATCGAGGATGCAAAAGGCTGTAATTCTCGGATCCCTCCGTCTCCTAAGACAACGAAACTTGGCCTGCTGCGCATGCTGATCATCTTGTTGATGAAGCATCGCAGCAGTAACGATTTGGCGCTCAGGTGAGGCCCTCGGTAGAGTCGGACTACCGGGGATAACCCCCTGAGCATTTAACTTGAAAAGAAATAATAATAATAATAATAATAATAATAATAATAATAATAATAATAATAATAATAATAATAATAATAATAATAATAATAATAATAATAATAATAATAATAATAATAATAATAATAATAATAATAATAATAATAATAATAATAATAATAATAATAATAATAATAATAATAATAATAATAATAATAATAATAATAATAATAATAATAATAATAATAATAATAATAATAATAATAATAATAAATGCCCACGGTGCATGTTGTGCGGCCGGCGGGGGTTTCATTTACCCCGTGGCGCATCGTGGGCAATGTAGGCTGGCCTCCCACCTGCTGGCCTACTAATCGCACAACAACCTTTGCATTGGGCTAACTCCCCAATGTAAAGTATACTGAGTTCAAGATAATCCTGAACACAGAAGTGCTCCCCACAACCGGCCCTTCTCGGATGAGGGCTACCCACTAGCTGGGCGGAGCACCGAGATCCCGAACGATGACGACCTTGGCGAACAACGGACTACATTTAGGTGGACGGAGGAATTACGAGCCGATCTCCTGATGTGCTACAATAACAGTGAACCGGAGCGGAGAGGCTACATGGCTAGGATGCATGCTCTCTGGAGCGATATGCATACCAATTACAGCAACTTTTCACAACAACATCTACGTGATTATGCTTCTCATCTCCGGCGAACACGAAGATCACTGTTAACTAACAGACGGTTATCTCACCGTCTGTCTTTTCCAGCACAGCTACATCAAGAGAGACGCCGTTCTTTCGAAGACGCCGACAATGATTTTGACACACGGCAAGTATGTATCTCGAAGAAGATACACTACCCAAAACATCTACTTGACACGGAAAACCACGAACTATCCACTCGGATTCAGGAGGACTCTACTTTGCTCACCATCAATCGAGCTGTCTATGATGGTGCCTCCTCACTCTTACCTCCAGCAGGAAGGAATACTTCTTCGCCTGAGGCTAAGATGAGAGGGCGCATTGGGCAGCTAACACTGAAGATTGATGATCTCCGGAAACACGTCTCCCGCATTCAGTGTGTGATTGAGTATGTAAATGCTCGTAAAGCATTTACATCTAAAGTCCGCCGCATTGCGGCTGGACTACGATACCAGCATCACACACTGAATAAGGAGAATCTTCTGAACATCAAAGAAGGTTCCCTCAACAGGTTGCGGGCTCTGGTGGCTGCTAAAAAGTCACTAGAGAAAAAGCTGAAGCGGCTTACCGACAACTCTTTGTTTCGGTTAAGTCCTTCACGCTTTCTGACACCTAAAACATCTGTTTCTGGCGATCCCCCATCCATCGAGCGAGTAGAAGCTTTCTGGTCTGAGTTGTATGGTGATCAACCGAACGTGAATCGTGAAACTCCAGCTCTCAACGACTTCGAAGCATTCTGTCGACAACACCGCAACGACAATGCTGATGAAGAGAGCCCTGAAGTCAGCGTAGAAGAAGTTCGTTTAGCTCTGAATAATGGTAAGAACTGGGCTGCTCCGGGTCCAGATGGCATTAACTTATTTTGGTGGAAGAAACTAACTTCTACCCATAGCCATCTAGCCCGGATTTTTACAGCGTTTATCAGAGGCGACGAACCTATTCCATGTTGGCTTGTAGAAGGGCGAACCGTGCTCATCCCTAAAAAAGGTGACTTGTCTGACCCAAAGAACTACCGGCCTATCACCTGTTTGAATGCGGTTTATAAGATTTTTACTAAAATTTTAAATAATCGCATTCTAGAAGTGATAGATCCTGTATGGCAGCAGATATACGAACAACGTGGCAGTAAGAGAGGCCTGTCAGGTTGCAAAGAGAATCTGTTAGTAGATCGTTGTGTCATTCAAGACGCGATCTACTATCAGCGCAACCTGTCAATGGCCTGGATTGACTACCGCAAGGCATTTGACTCAACATCTCATGAGCTTATTCTCTTTTTGCTCAAATGCCTTGGGCTCAATCACGATACGGTGGGATGCATCCAGCGTACGATGCAACTTTGGCGAACACGGTTCTACATTTCATGTGGCAACGACAAACGTGTAACCGAAGTTGTACAGTACAAAAGAGGAGTGTTTCAGGGAGATTCTCTGAGCCCTCTGCTGTTTTGCATCTCACTGCTGCCAATATCTGTTGCGCTACGCCGTACTCGTGGATACTCAGTGGGCCCACCAACTGATCGGAGTTATTCGATCACCCACTTACTCTACATGGATGATCTGAAGGTATATGCACCTGATGAGGAACACCTTCAGACAGCCTTGAACATCGTAGGGGAGTATACACGGGATGTCGGCATGGCATTTGGGTTGGACAAGTGCGCGGTCGTTAATCTGGTGAAGGGTAAGTGCTCTGATGTGCGTGAAGATATCGAGTTGGTAGATGGGAGCGTCATTGACCATCTTGACGCCGGAGAGTCGTACAAATATCTAGGTATTGAGGGGAGTCCTATGCAGGACCTTCCTAAAATCAAAACGACTCTCTGCAGCGAGTATGTGCGGAGACTCCGGAAAATCTGGTCATCAGAACTTTCCGGAAAGAACAAAGTCTCCGCAACAAACATGCTTGCTGTCCCGGTACTTCTTTACTCTTTTGGTGTCCTTAAATGGGCCCGAAAAGAGCTTAAAGACCTCGATATCAAGACACGCAAAGTCATGAATATAAATCGGAGCATGCACCCTAAGTCTTCAGTCGCCAGATTATACCTTTCCCGGCACATCGGAGGGAGAGGTCTTCAGAGCTTGGAGTGTCTACACGATCGTTTGGTTTTGGGTTTAACATATGAAGTTGTCAATTTCACAGCAGATGAAGACGACTTCCTTATGCAAATTGTTCATCAGCATGAGAATGCGCATAAGGGAGCGTTCTTATATAAGGCAGCAAAGTACGCGGCAAAATCCCTTGGTCTCGGAAGAGTAAACCCTCTTATTGAACTCCCTAAGGAGGAATTCAAGAGGGTCATCAGCAACGCTGAGCAGCAAAAACTGCTCAGTACACACATGGATAAGTCAATGCACAGCGTGTTCTTTAAACACGTGCGTGAACATGGCTTGTCCGAACAGCTGACGTTTTCCTTCCTTAAGTCAGCTGGCCTGATGTCCGAGACTGAAGGGTATATTTTTGCCTGCCAAGATGGTGTAATTAACACTCTCGAATACCGTGCAAAAGTGCTCCAGATGCAGCTACCCGACACATTGTGTAGGGTGTGTAAACAGCATCCTGAGACGCTTATGCATCTCTTGTCAGCATGTCCTGTGCTGGCAAGAAGTGCATACGTCCAGCGTCACAATGCTGCTCTGCGAGTACTTTATTACCACCTTAGACATACGCACGGTATCGATAAAACACCAGTGCTGCCTTATTTGCCAGGAGATATTCCGCAAGTTGTTGAGAATGACCGTTGCCGTATTTATTGGAACGTGCCATTCGCAACAACGCGGAAAATAGATCATAATAAACCTGATATTGTGCTCTTTGATAAAACCGCTCGTAACATTTATGTTATTGAGTTTTCAGCTCCAGCTGAATATAACATCACGGTTAAAGAAGAGCACAAACACGAAATATATCAGGATCTCCTGTTTGAAATTGGCAAACTTTACCCAGGCTACCGTGTCAAGCTTGTCGTACTCATTGTTGGCGTCCTAGGAGGGATGAAACAGAATTTTGTATCTGCATTGGCTAAAATCCCAACTTGCTCATCGCAAGTTGAGTTT
>OZ024707.1:12173808-12218229 GCA_964016945.1 Microplitis deprimator | reverse complement strand
GAGGGCCTCACCTGAGCGCCAAATCGTTACTGCTGCGATGCTTCATCAACAAGATGATCAGCATGCGCAGCAGGCCAAGTTTCGTTGTCTTAGGAGACGGAGGGATCCGAGAATTACAGCCTTTTGCATCCTCGATGCCAAAAACTCAACTTGCGATGAGCAAGTTGGGATTTTAGCCAATGCAGATACAAAATTCTGTTTCATCCCTCCTAGGACGCCAACAATGAGTACGACAAGCTTGACACGGTAGCCTGGGTAAAGTTTGCCAATTTCAAACAGGAGATCCTGATATATTTCGTGTTTGTGCTCTTCTTTAACCGTGATGTTATATTCAGCTGGAGCTGAAAACTCAATAACATAAATGTTACGAGCGGTTTTATCGAAGAGCACAATATCAGGTTTATTATGATCTATTTTCCGCGTTGTTGCGAATGGCACGTTCCAATAAATACGGCAACGGTCATTCTCAACAACTTGCGGAATGTCTCCTGGCAAATAAGGCAGCACTGGTGTTTTATCTATACCGTGCGTATGTCTAAGGTGGTAATAAAGTACTCGCAGAGCAGCATTGTGACGCTGGACGTATGCACTTCTTGCCAGCACAGGACATGCTGACAAGAGATGCATAAGCGTCTCAGGATGTTGTTTACACACCCTACACAATGTGTCGGGTAGCTGCATCTGGAGCACTTTTGCACGGTATTCGAGAGTGTTAATTACACCATCTTGGCAGGCAAAAATATACCCTTCAGTCTCGGACATCAGGCCAGCTGACTTAAGGAAGGAAAACGTCAGCTGCTCGGACAAGCCATGTTCACGCACGTGTTTAAAGAACACGCTGTGCATTGACTTGCCCATGTGTGTACTGAGCAGTTTTTGTTGCTCAGCGTTGCTGATGACCCTCTTGAATTCCTCCTTAGGGAGTTCAATAAGAGGGTTTACTCTTCCGAGACCAAGGGATTTTGCCGCGTACTTTGCTGCCTTATATAAGAACGCTCCCTTATGCGCATTCTCATGCTGATGAACAATTTGCATAAGGAAGTCGTCTTCATCTGCTGTGAAATTGACAACTTCATATGTTAGACCCAAAACCAAGCGATCGTGTAGACACTCCAAGCTCTGAAGACCTCTCCCTCCGATGTGCCGGGAAAGGTATAATCTGGCGACTGAAGACTTAGGGTGCATGCTCCGATTTATATTCATGACTTTACGTGTCTTGATATCGAGGTCTTTAAGCTCTTTTCGGGCCCATTTAAGGACACCAAAAGAGTAAAGAAGTACCGGGACAGCAAGCATGTTTGTTGCGGATACTTTGTTCTTTCCGGAAAGTTCTGATGACCAGATTTTCCGGAGTCTCCGCACATACTCGCTGCAGAGAGTCGTTTTGATTTTAGGAAGGTCCTGCATAGGACTCCCCTCAATACCTAGATATTTGTACGACTCTCCGGCGTCAAGATGGTCAATGACGCTCCCATCTACCAACTCGATATCTTCACGCACATCAGAGCACTTACCCTTCACCAGATTAACGACCGCGCACTTGTCCAACCCAAATGCCATGCCGACATCCCGTGTATACTCCCCTACGATGTTCAAGGCTGTCTGAAGGTGTTCCTCATCAGGTGCATATACCTTCAGATCATCCATGTAGAGTAAGTGGGTGATCGAATAACTCCGATCAGTTGGTGGGCCCACTGAGTATCCACGAGTACGGCGTAGCGCAACAGATATTGGCAGCAGTGAGATGCAAAACAGCAGAGGGCTCAGAGAATCTCCCTGAAACACTCCTCTTTTGTACTGTACAACTTCGGTTACACGTTTGTCGTTGCCACATGAAATGTGGAACCGTGTTTGCCAAAGTTGCATCGTACGCTGAATGCATCCCACCGTATCGTGATTGAGCCCAAGGCATTTGAGCAAAAAGAGAATAAGCTCATGAGATGTTGAGTCAAATGCCTTGCGGTAGTCAATCCAGGCCATTGACAGGTTGCGCTGATAGTAAATCGCGTCTTGAATGACACAACGATCTACTAACAGATTCTCTTTGCAACCTGACAGGCCTCTTTTACTGCCACGTTGTTCGTATATCTGCTGCCATACCGGATCTATCACTTCTAGAATGCGATTGTTTAAAATTTTAGTAAAAATCTTATAAACCGCATTCAAACAGGTGATAGGTCGGTAGTTCTTTGGGTCAGACAAGTCACCTTTCTTAGGGATAAGCACGGTTCGCCCTTCTACAAGCCAATCTGGAATTGGTTCGTCGCCTCTGATAAACGCTGTAAAAATCCGGGCCAAATGGCTATGGGTAGAAGTTAGTTTCTTCCACCAAAATAAGTTAATGCCATCTGGACCCGGAGCAGCCCAGTTCTTACCATTATTCAGAGCTAAACGAACTTCTTCTACGCTGATTTCAGGGCTCTCTTCATCAGCATTGTCGTTGCGGTGTTGTCGACAGAATGCTTCGAAGTCGTTGAGAGCTGGAGTGTCACGATTCACGTTCGGTTGATCACCATACAACTCAGACCAGAAAGCTTCTACTCGCTCGATGGATGGGGGATCGCCAGAAACAGATGTTTTAGGTGTCAGAAAGCGTGAAGGACTTAACCGAAACAAAGAGTTGTCGGTAAGCCGCTTTAGCTTTTTCTCTAGTGACTTTTTAGCAGCCACCAGAGCCCGCAACCTGTTAAGGGAACCTTCTTTAATGTTCAGAAGATTCTCCTTATTCAGTGTGTGATGCTGGTATCGTAGTCCAGCCGCAATGCGGCGGACTTTAGATGTAAATGCTTTTCGAGCATCTACATACTCAATCACACACTGAATGCGGGAGACATGTTTCCGGAGATCATCAATCTTCAGTGTTAGCTGTCCAATGCGCCCTCTCATCTTAGCCTCAGGCGAAGAAGTATTCCTTCCTGCTGGAGGTAAGAGTGAGGAGGCACCATCATAGACAGCTCGATTGATGGTGAGCAAAGTAGAGTCCTCCTGAATCCGAGTGGATAGTTCGTGGTTTTCCGTGTCAAGTAGATGTTTTGGGTAGTGTATCTTCTTCGAGATACATACTTGCCGTGTGTCAAAATCATTGTCGGCGTCTTCGAAAGAACGGCGTCTCTCTTGATGTAGCTGTGCTGGAAAAGACAGACGGTGAGATAACCGTCTGTTAGTTAACAGTGATCTTCGTGTTCGCCGGAGATGAGAAGCATAATCACGTAGATGTTGTTGTGAAAAGTTGCTGTGATTGGGATGCATATCGCTCCAGAGAGCATGCATCCTAGCCATGTAGCCTCTCCGCTCCGGTTCACTGTTATTGTAGCACATCAGGAGATCGGCTCGTAATTCCTCCGTCCACCTAAATGTAGTCCGTTGTTCGCCAAGGTCGTCATCGTTCGGGATCTCGGTGCTCCGCCCAGCTAGTGGGTAGCCCTCATCCGAGAAGGGCCGGTTGTGGGGAGCACTTCTGTGTTCAGGATTATCTTGAACTCAGTATACTTTACATTGGGGAGTTAGCCCAATGCAAAGGTTGTTGTGCGATTAGTAGGCCAGCAGGTGGGAGGCCAGCCTACATTGCCCACGATGCGCCACGGGGTAAATGAAACCCCCGCCGGCCGCACAACATGCACCGTGGGCATTTATTATTATTATTATTATTATTATTATTATTATTATTATTATTATTATTATTATTATTATTATTATTATTATTATTATTATTATTATTATTATTATTATTATTATTATTATTATTATTATTATTATTATTATTATTATTATTATTATTATTATTATTATTATTATTATTATTATTATTATTATTATTATTATTATTATTATTATTATTATTATTATTATTATTATTATTATTATTATTATTATTATTATTATTATTATTATTATTATTATTATTATTATTATTATTATTATTATTATTATTATTATTATTATTATTATTATTATTATTATTATTATTATTATTATTATTATTATTATTATTATTATTATTATTATTATTATTATTGTAAATCATATTAATAATTAATTATGAAAGGGACAATTGGTCATTTAGCGTCGAGAACTGGATAAATTAAACGGCCAAAGTTATGTTTTATGTTGGTAGTACTGTAAAGAAATAACATGCGACAGATATATATCTCCACTGGTTGAAGTGAGATCTATGACAAAATGGCGCCGGCCGAATTGCTGGCATGAAATTCACGTGCTGCCGTGGTCAGACGTGGGTTAGTCTCTGTAAGAGTAGCGTGTGTGCTTCTATTGCATTTGTATAATTATAAATTTGACGCCATTTGGTATTTTGAGTAGATAATATAAATCCATTGGCATTATTCGAGTATTTTGACAAAAAGCATAAAGGAAAATACATTTACCGTATTAACGTGCAACGAAGGGAGTTGATTAATTACGTAAACTGTAAGTACTTGTTGGCTAATACATTGGCGTGTAATATCGTTCCCGCGTTGGTGGCCATTTGTCTGTCGCATAAGAGTAAAAGAGATGGTCGATTCTGAGTATTAATAATTTTCATAGGTATATGATGAAGTGTGTAATTATTGAGCTCAGAATATCAATGCAATAATTACAGTTGCTATTATTATTATTATTTATTAGTTAAATACTATGTTCCATAGTTGAATTATTTAATGGTGGTTTCTAATACTTGAGTATTATTAATAGTATTAGTATTAGTTTGTTATACACGGGAACGGTGCGGTGGATATAATTGCTGACCGATTCCACGACTTCTATCTCTTTACTCGCACTGAGCGTCGAGTCCGACTGAGTTATAATTATTATCATTTTGCGATTATTATTTACAATTACTATATTGATATTGTGCGATTATTATTCACAAGTACTAAAGTATTAATTTGCTATTATTATTTACGAGTAATATAATATTATTTTGCAATTATTATTTACAAGTACTATATTATTATTGTGCGAGTATTATTTACAAGTAATATAATATTATTTTGCGATTATTATTTACAACTATTATATTATTATTTTGCGACGATTATTTACAAATACCGAATTATTAGTTTGTGATTATTATGATTTACACTTATCACCTTATTATTTCGTGATAATTATTACTTACAAGGATTTATAAATATTACGTGTGTGTGATATATTATTAATTACCAATTATTATATTGTTTATATTAATTTAAATATAGTTAAAGGCAAATGGTCAGCCACTCGGTATTATTTTAAATTTATTATTTTAATTACTGCTATCTTTTTCTTGCTTTTCTATTCCTAACCCTGAAATTGCTATCCTGTATTTCATTTATTTTTCAATTTTATTTTTCTCCGTGGAATTTTATTTTTATTGGAATTTTGAATTTGTTCGTGAGGCACACGAACTGGCGCCCAACTAGGATTTCTAACCCAGCCTGAGCAGAGCTGTGGGTCCAGTGGAGATTTTGGTCGTCTCCCAAGAACTTTGTGTTGTATTATTTTTATTTTCAGTTTTTCACCAACGGAAGGCCATAACGGCTATTGAGCACTGTCCACACTCCGCCGTGGGACGTGTGAAATAGAAGAGAACGTTATAATGATTTAACTTAAAATCGTTTTTCATGATTCAGTTTTCATTTTTTTCTTTTATTTTTATTCATTTAGAAGCACTTTGTAGACATTGAAGTAAAATCTTATTTATATAGATTATGACTATTAGATTTATTTAGTTACACTTGTAAAAAGACTGGAAAGTGCTTTTAAATAATATAAATAATTCTTTTTTTCACTCGATAATCGAACAATGATAAATTTTAATTTAAATATAATAATATGTAATATTATAATTGGATTGTAAATTGCAATTAATCTTGTGAATACATAATTTAATCGTAATAATCTATTGCATATTGCATATTATTAATAATTTAAATTAAAATTATTTTTCATGATTCAGTTTTTATTTTTTTTTTATTTTTCCTTTTATTTTTATTCATTTAAAAGCACTTCGTAGACATTCGAGTAAAAAGTTAGTCATATAGAATATGACGATTGGATTTATTTAGTCATACTTTTAAAAAGACTACAAAGTGCTTTTAAATAATATAAATAATTTTTTTTTCCACTCGATAATCGAACAATGATAAATTTTAATTTAAATATAATAATATGCAATATTTTAATTGGATTGTAAATTGCAATTAATCTTGTGGATATATAATTCAATCGTTATAATCTATTGCATTTTGCATATTATTAATAAATTAAATTAAAATTATTTTTCATGATTGTTTTTTTTTTTTTTATTTTTTCCTTCTAATTTTCATTCATATAAAAGCACTTTGTAGTCGGGAGTAAAAAGTTAAGGTCTTATTATTTTTCAAATTTCTTTGATGTATTTAGATTTTTTATGTTATTTGTACAAATGTACGTTGTATTCAATAAGTATTAATAAAAATTTAATGGTGTGATTATGATAAGTATTTTTTTTTATTTTCCTTGTCTTCAGAGCTTAAAAATTATTAATTTACATAAAAATTACTGAGAATTTTTTGTTATGAAAAGTTCAACCAGTTTTAAAAAAGCTTTTTGTCAATTAAAAAACTCTTTTCTTGTTTAAAAATTAGCTTGTATGTAAATTGTCAAGTTTGCTTGAATTTGTCGTCAAATGTGCTGCATCAACTTTAAATTTTTCTGTTTTTTACGACAATTTGCATGCGACTTGCTATTTAATTTGACGTAAATTTACTGCTCGAATTAGGATCTTTCTTTTGCAGAAATTCCTGACTGTTTAAAACGTCTCAGTCCACTTGGGGCTAGATTAGTATCACCATAGTTACCGTTTTTGCAAATCATACCTCTTCAACAATACACAGTTTATTCACAACTATCTCTTAAAGGAAGCATAATAAATGTTGGAGTAGACGTAGGAGAAATGATGACATGTTTGCCTCGTCGTCCCGAACAAACTCAAGTGGTTCAAATTGAAATTAAACGTTAGAAAGGGTACAAATCTATTTATATGGCTGAAAACATCGTTGTTAAAGATGTCAGAGATTCTATGAAATTTCTTCGAAAATCAACTTTGTACATGCAATACGACATTAAAGAAAATGAAGAATTTTTATCGCAATTAACACAGGAAAAGTTTCCGTTCATTGTTGATGAAAATGATAAAAAATTTCTCTGTGATCCTAATAACATATTATTTGAGAAATTTTATGAAAATTGCGATGAAGAAAATGATATTGAAAATAATGAAGGTGATGGAAATCTTGACAGTGATAATGTTTTAGTCATTGATCAGAATCGTGAAATGGCAGAAGTCACTAGAATTACTGCACCAGGTGAAAATAAAATTCCGAAACCAATATATAGCATTCCGGATTATGAAATTTTATGTCACCCACATATTTTTGGGGGTGAACCGTTTGATGAAGAAAAAATTCTAACCACCAATGAAAAACATAAGCCTTGGATTACTCATAAAGATCCTCGTTGCCGGCATGATCCAACTTTTGTTCTTTTACTTGGTCAAATGACTGTACAAAAACAAACAAGAGATTCTATGAATTTCGTTACGCGTAGAGGTTGCAAAAATGAATCTTTAAAGGCCAACGATGCTCTAAAAAGTGATTTAAAAGATGAACTTATTAATAAGAATGAAGCTTACAAATTCCTCACTCCAGTAGTTGGGTTTCCTGCTTATATGGAAGATAAAAAAAAATTTTTGATTGCTGCAATGGCTCAAATTGGAACTGCAAATATGTTTTTTACTTTTTCTTGTAATTTACATAACAATGTTCTTATTCTGGAACAACTCTATGAAGAACAATACGACAAAACGATAAGTAGCTATGATTTACTTAATCTAGATCGTAACGAAAAAGACTTGTTGATTCGTAACGTTATTGATAAATATCAATTGTTATCTTGGATAATGCGAATGATGATTCTAATTGTGAGGATGACAATGCTAGCGTTAATCAAGAAGATGATGCAAAAAAACGCAAGAAGCAAAAAATTTTACGTTCACGTCATTACAATAAACACCAAGATGAATCTAATTATTATCGAGAACAGTTACTACTTTTTCTACCATTTCGTGATGAAAAATCCGAAATCGAAAATTGCAGTGTAAATCTAAAAAATATTTATGAAAACAATTTAGATCTTATCGTAACAAATCGATCATTGACATACCAAATGGAAGAGAGTTATCTCGCAGGTATCTTCAAAGAAAAAGAAGCGAAAGACGATGATCATAACGATGAACATAATGATGAAAATAAAGATTTTACCCTTAAAGAAAATCAGCCAGATGACTCTGTTGATATTTTTGCTGAAAATAAAAATTGCAATTTGTCAAATTCGAAGGAAAATGATTATAAAATTAGTGTCCCAAAAGTTATGAAATTTTAGAATTACTTTTGAAAGCAAATAAACAGCAGCTTCAAATAACTATGCACTGTTTACATGCTGAAAAAATTGGCAAGCCAATTCGCTTAATGATTTCTGGTCAAGCAGGAACTGGAAAATCATTTCTTATTAATCTTTTATATCATGTCATATCAGATTACTATACAAAAAAATTAGTTGCACAGATATTGAATCAGCTCATGTCATTCTAGCAGCTCCTTCTGGAAAAGCTGCATATGTAATTAATGGTGTCACTTTACACAGTTGTTTTCGTTTACCGATAGACAACATGAGCAGAAACATTGCAGCATTAAGTTCTAGCGTTGTTACATCCTTGAGATTTGAAATGCGAAATGTAAAAGTTGTTATCATAGATGAGGTTTCAATGATCGGTCGAAACCGATTTAATCAAATTGATACTCGTCTCCAACAAATAACAGGGAACAACTCTCCATTTGGTGGACTGTCAATCATTTTTGTTGGAGATTTGCGACAGCTTCCACCGATTATGGATAAACCTATTTATTAAACAGCATTCCATTATTAAAGGGATAAAAAATTGTAGTGGAATAAACAGTATCCTGATCAACCTTTTAAGCCAAATATTGCAGATCCTACGTATAGTGCATTATTCGCAACAGACAATTGGCTCGACTTTGAATATTATGAATTAACTAAAGTAATGCGACAAGATAACGTAGAATTTATTAATGCTTTAAAAAATCCTTCTATGGGTACAACGACTGATAGCGACATACAACTATTTAGATTACGTTGTAATTTGAAAAATGTACCTCATGATGCAATTCACTTGTATTATACAAATAAGGATGTAGATACTTTCAATGAAAAAATAATTAATAGTATGTAAGGTGACTTGTTTATACACGAGGCTAAAGATGAAATTCAAGGTAAAGGAAGAATGAACGAAGAAACGATTAATAAGGCACTTGATGCTCTTCATAAGCTTCCAACTAACAAAACTGGCTGTTTGCCTAAAACTCTTCATGCGAAACTTGGTATTAAATTGATGATAACTCTTAACATAAGTACTAAAGAAGGGTTAGTAAATGGAGCTACCGGTATTCTCAGGCATGTGTCTCAAAAAAAAATTCAGACAAAATCACGATTTTGTGGTTAGAGTTTGAAAACAACGAGATCGGTTGCAGTACTCGAAACAAAAATCGATGTCTTGTAGAAAATGATTTTAAACATACGAATTTTGTCCCTATTTTCCCAATTGTAGTTACGGATATTGCAGTTGGTCAGAAAATGGCTTCACGAAGACAATTTCCTTTAATTTGTGCTAAAAGTTTAACGACTCACAAAAGCCAAGGCCAAACTTATCCAAATGTTTGTGTACATAACAAAGGATTGACACGCACAATGCAATATGTTGCATACAGTCGAGTTACAGATCTTAATAATTTGTATATCGATGTAGACTTTAAGCCACCAGCTCCGTTAGACAACACTAGTGACCTTGAGGTTGAATTGGACAGGTTAAAAAATGAAAAACGCTTAATCACTTTCGAACAACCTTTCGACGATTTACATGGAATTAAAATTATTTTTCATAATGCCTTATCGTTACGTAAATATATAGGTTGCGTTCAAAATGATAAATGGTTTCGTGAAGCTGATGTTATGATATTCGCTGAAACACGCACATTCCCTAATGATGATATTTCTATCAATGGATTCGATATTGCGTTCAGATCTGATGAGAAAAATGTCAGTAAGAATTTTTTACGAGGATTAGCCGTCTATAAGAGACAAAACTGTGATGTTTCTATTATCAATAATGTGACTCATGATTCCCAATTAGAGAACAAAGTAGAACATGTTGATTTAGTAGCTTTAAAAATAAATGACCTGTTTGTCATTGGCGGTGATAAATCCCCTGATACTACCCGAGATTTGTTCAAGAAGTGCATGAATAGCATGATTAGTTCATGCGATATAAATAGTCACATAGTTATTATTGGTGACTTTAATGAAGATTGCTATAGTCATGAAGTTTCATGGCTGGAAAAATACATGAATGAAAATCGTAATCTTAAAAGAGCCTTATCTCCAGCAATTTCAACCACTAATCATAATACTCAAATTGATATGATATTTTCCAATTTAACTGGCTATACATCAGGATATTATGATAGTATTACTTCTGATCATAAGCCAATATTTTTTTGTAGTGAAGCGAATAAAGTGGTCAACAGAACTTTAGTTGACCATTTAGTCTCGTCAAAAACTTATATTTCAAAACCAATTCAATCAAATTTTGAAACAAAGGAAGAACCTAAGAAAGTTAATATAAGTGAGGCTTCTAAAAACATACGACCTAAAAATACTACGAATGTTCTATACAAAAAGAAAAAAACAGATGAAGTTCAAAAATTAACTTCTCTATCTGTTAAAGAAATATTACTCGAAATTTTACGCAGTAATTCTATAGATGAAATTCAAGTCATTTTAGATCATAATGGTAATACTATATCTAAATTGAGACTTGAAATACACAACGCTACAAGAAATAGTATCAATAATTTTCATAGTAATTGTTCAAATAATTCTCATCATTATGAAATCAAGTTGAATATAGAAGACTTGTCAAGTCAAAATGTTGCAATAAATAAATTATTGAATGAATCATTTACCTTCTGTGATGTCAATAAAGATGGAAATGGATCAAATATGCGTGGTCCGAAAATTGATGATTTTTTACGAATGATAGCTCGGGATCGTGTTTGGGGAAACGAAGGTTCAATCTATGCGATAAGTGATGCATTAAAAATCATTTTTGTAGTAATAGGTGTAAGCCCAGGAACACATAAGATGAGCTATATTTTCAGATTCGTACCAAGTAATCCTCAATCGTTGACACCGTTAACAATAGTGAATGAAGTTAATCATCATTTCTTAGTGGCTCATAGAAACTCAAACTCTCCGAAATTCAATGGTGATGCTTGGCAAGGTATACCTATAATTGAAACTAAAATAGAATCCCTTTTTAATCGTGATAATCAAGTACGCAAAAAATCTCGAAAAAACGTTGATATTCCTGTGGGAAGATTTGATAATATTCCAACAAATCGAAATAATCTTACAGAAATAAAAAAACCTTTGTGATGTAAATGTATTAGATATTAAAAATTTTAAATGGAATCCATCAAAGTATAGTTTTAATTGAAATAGAAAAAATATTAAAAGAAAATGATGAAATTATTTCTTATATATTTTCTAGTCTCAAAAATGACATAAATGGTTGTAACACTGAAAGTGTTCTCACAACAAAGCATTTAGTACAGAAAACAGTCAGAAAACGTGTAATCAAAAAACGATTTCCTAAAGAACTTTTGGATAACTTTGATATTACCAATGTTAATGATGATGGCAACTGCTTCTTTCGAATAATTGCTGAACTTTTACTTAAAGACGAAGATAAATATCCTATTATTAAACTTTTTAAAATCAATTATGTTTTTTTGAATCGTGATCGTTATGCAATATTATGTCTAGAAGGAATCATAGAAGTTAGGTCAGGTAATAACGATGCAGATGTGATATTGAATCCAACGGTTGTAGATTTTTTAAAAATGATCGCAGCTGACGGACTGTGGAGTAATGAAGGTTCTATACTTGCAATAAGTTATGCTTTAGAAATAAGATTACTCATTTTCTCTGTAATTGGTTTGACCGCCTCATTAGCCATGATTTCCGAATCGAAACCTGAAAAACTAATCGCTTCAAGGACTTTGACAATATTCCATATGGACGGTGTACACTTTCTGGCTGCTCGGGCTAAAAATAATAGCATTATAGCAAGTATTGAAAATATTGAGAAGGGAAAATGGAAAAATGTGCCGTTATTCCCGGTGTGTGCAAATTTACCGTAAACTTATTATGTACGGTAAAAATGTTGGTTTCAAAGTTGGAGGAGCGTGAGGTAAAAGAACTTGAAAATGAAAGCTCTCATAGAATTTCATGGAGACTTGAGCAGATATGTGCTACTTATCATTGACTCCGCTACAAGAAGAATTTATAAGCAAATGCTTATGAACGGATGCAATACTATCAGAAGAACCTGAAACTTAATCAATTAGGATAGAAAAAATCATATCGATTTAAGTGTGATGGATGGTTGCTGAAGTAGCTGGAGACGAGACTCTCTCAGTAAAAACTCGTCCATGCATTTCTCAAGCCACGATATCTTGTAATTGTAGCAATTCGATTGAAGCTAACTATAACTGAATAAGTTATGATAGGCCTTACATGAACCAATAATGCTATTTCGGTAGCTTTGTACTCTAATTTGAGAAGCATTGTGAGATTGATAATAATTAATAGCGCATAGTAATGACTAGATTATTAATATCGTTTTTCAATTATAATAATATGATCTACATTCCTTTGTGATCTGGAATTCTAAGAAATATTATTGAAAATTTCCTATATAGGAATTGCTCATTTGTTTTAGTTTTTGATTTTTTTTTACCAAAATTCGATTTGTCAGTACGCCTGTTAGACTATTTTGTAATACACGACAATATGTGACACCGAAGCCTGAAAAAGTATGAAGGGAAATCGAAGTGGGCTCATGAAGCCTTTTTCTATATGCTCCGAATGATAGGGTATACTCCGTGATAGAAAAATTTTTTTTACAACTATTGCAATTTTCTAAAGAAAATTCTTTGACAAAATTGCAGGTCATCGAATGCAAATGATTGGTTAACTTAGTGTTGTTTATTTGTAATTAATAAAATTGAAAAAAAAACCAAAAGACTGTTTATCAATATATATTGTATATATTTATCCTACTAGGGGCGCCTGCGCATTATCGACTTATTTCAGCTGCTTTATATTTTTTTCACATTTTTAAAAAATTTATTTTATTATTTCATGATGAATGAGCATTATGAGTCGTGCACTTTTGGATTTTCCAAACTTTTTTCATTTGGCGCTATACAGCTGCACATAAATATTGCATTACATTAGTTGTATTAGGTCTTACTTTTATAATACAACGCGACAAGCAGACGTTTTGTCTGGTCAGTAGTTTTGACTGCGGGAAGAAAAAAGTTCTGTTTGAGACTGCGGAGGGATATTTTCTTATGCAGCAACAAAAGAGTTTTCATGGGAACGGCGGAGTGATATTTTCGAGGTAGAAGATGCAATTACAGAAAAGAGTTAGTTACCATAGTAGAAGCTGATTCGAATAGTCGTCTGCTCGCGCATAAATATTGTATCTCTTTTATTTTACCGCTATAATTACAGATCACTATAAGAATACGTTTAATGCCGCTATTTTTGAATAAAAATATTGTATTGTATTTGTATTTGTCTCCATATGATTTATGCTATCTTAGATTTGTAAAAAGAGACTCTCAGGGCCTTTTCTGGGTACTCCCATATTTTGGGGACGCCCAATAAACAAATATCCATGTAATTCACATATAGTCATTCCTTCACTGAGCGACCCACACCCTTTATAACATCCTTTTAAATTTCTAGAGACGCTGAGCTAGGCACGGTAAGTTCGGTTACGCAGTAACAACATTAAGGTGTAATCTCACACGTAACAAAGACAAAAAACGGAAAACCCCTAAACTCAAAAAACTTAAAATTCTGATTTTGATGGAAATTTCAAAGCTCTTTAAAATTAAATATTTAAAAAAATTATAGATTAAAGAGATCCTCATAAGTCTGGATTAATTTGAATACATCTACTTTAATCAACTTGCGAAAAACGATTATGCAGATCTAAATCATGGGAAATTCCGATCTTTGTTGTTCTGATTAGATTTAGCTAGATCTAAATTGTTTTTTGGGAATCTGTTTTTTCTTACAAAAAAGAATTTCTAAATGTATGTGGTTTCAGAAATTTAATAAAATTCAAAGTAATTCTGACGAATCCCGGGAAAAACAAATCATATATGGTTATATATAGTCATATATGGCCACGTATAGAATCGCTGGAAAACTATATATGCCCATATACGGCTATATATGTTTTGGTTAAGTCATATATGGCCATATATAATTTCTGAGACGAGAAATAGTAAATGGTGTACTCTGGCATGTAACCATATATGGGTATACGTGGCCATATATAGTCATATATGACCATACATAGCCATATATAAAATTATTCGGAAACTATATATGACCGTAATGGCCATATATGGCCAAGTTCGATACATACATGGCCATACATGACCATATATTATTCGTTTTTCCCGGGAAAATAGTAAAGTCCTTCCGCATATAATTTATGAAGGAAATTAAAATTAAATGCTGATCATTCATGACCATCTTATTATTCATATAATTACAATATAAGAAATTAACAAGCTCAATACTTACTGTGAATTATAATTTTTTTTGAATTATCATGATTTGTGTACTTTGTAACTGTCCCATGATTATAAGTCACGGAATCCTTGTCATTACAAACAAGTTCAGTAAGAAAACGTATGTAACTAATAGCCAGTTTTAAAGTGTCAACTTTCGATAGGCGTTTTTCATAGGGTAAAGTGGGTAAATGAGTTCGTAGACCCTCAAATGCGTCGTTAATATTTTGCATACGTTTCCGTTCTCGTAAGTTTGCAGCTTGGCGTTGATGTATAACATGAGTTGGCCGATTTACTTTTGGATGAATGTCTTCTTCACAGATGTAACTTCCACTTCTGTGACATCTGAAAAAAAAAACGTCATTGAAAAGAGATACAGATCCTTAAGTGTTGTTATACAGAACCTAATTTTAAAACCAAGAAACAATTGATTTGGCGAGCAAACTTTCAAAAGTGCCTTCTGTTTCAGAGCTTACAGAGCTCGCATTAATTTTTTTCTATACTCTGTGATACTGACTGGAATCAAGAATGGTATTTTCGACGTTGATAATTTTGAGCTCTCCGATCTCAAATCAGATTCTTGGGAAAACAAAATTATATATAATCATATAAAATTATGTATAAATCACTATATAAAATTATGTATGAGTTTTGGCCATGTATAATGATGTATAATTTCAGAGAATTATACATAATTATATATAATTATGTATAATTTTATATAGTAATTCATACATATACAATAACTGCCATGGAAAAAAAAAACCACTCCGAATTATGGACTCGAACCCAAGCCCTTCTGATTCGAAGTCTGATGTGTTAACCACTGCGTTGAATCCCACACTTAAAAAGATAAGTTAATTGTATATATTTATTTGGATACAAATGAACTTTAAAACATTGAAGAGATTAATAAATGATTGATTCTATTATTTGTATTATATTTAATTATGTTATTGTTTATAGGGTAAAGAGACCAATAGCGGTATACCCACTAATAGCGGGGCAATAATTCCTTCTTTTGGCAAATTAAAAAAATGTGAGAAGTGAAAATCTTTTGAACTTAACTAAGACTTTTTTAATTCTATATCTAAGATTTTTATAACTTAATTAATTGTTGAAATTCTAAAACTTTTTAGTTGTCATCCCGCTTTGGGTCTTGTTATTCTATTTCCAACTAATTTAAAAAAAGTTATTCTTTTTAACATTTATAAATGTGCTTATAAATCAAAAAATTTTATAGACTTTATTCTATAAATCATTATGCAGTTTTCATGAATAATCTTACGCTGTTTGGTCGTATCTAAATTATTTCACAAAATATTATGATTCACACGCCCGCACAGCTTGATATTCACTCAAAAATTGTCATTCGATAAAATTTTTTAGAACTCAATTGTATAGAATTTTATGTAATTATATAAAAATTTATATAATTATATGAAATTTTTTTGACCGAATGTATAAATATGTATGATTATATATAAGATAACATAATTATGTATATTTATACATAAATATCTATCGTTATATAAGACTATATATAAATTTATATAATTATATATATTTATATATAATTAAAAATAAGTTTATATTAATTAGATATAATCATATATAATTAGATATAATCATATATAATTATATATAATTATACAAAATTATATCTTATTATATATAATTTTTTTCCCGGTTTGATCTTACGTTGAAAGGAAAATTTCACAAAATTATAAATATTTGGTTGCCAAGCAATCCTGAAATTTTTAGGTATGATCATCCTTGATAATTGATGGATTAAAGTATCAGCCAATGAAAGTTGATAAAGAATGAGTACGATAAATTTTACATCAGAACTAACTCGTAAATTATGGAATATTGGAGTTGCATATAAACAAACGTAATTCTTATGGTTTTTTGTCCACATTATGTCAAAAATAAAATACTTATCGAAATAACATTTTCAGTGACCTAAAAAAGAATTGAATGCTAAAACGACGTTTTTTTCAAAAAATTCAGAAGCGTGACTTATAAGTATTTCAGTAAACCTGAGAAAAACATTTATACTTCAAAAATTTTGTCCTCGATAACTCCTGACCAATCTATTGGACTGCGACGTCCTTTGCGAAATCCGAGAGTTTTGAGATTGTTGTAATCGTAAAAAGTACGAATTAAATCGTGAAACTATTATTCGGATTTATTTCGCTTGTGGTAATGAGTCTTCTAATCTTGAAAATGCTTCCTGCATATGATTAATAAACGAAACTCTTTTTCCGTCCTTGTCTTGCTTAGCCAAATAAATTTTCTGCAATACAGCCTCACCCGTTTGTTGAACCTGCCAAATTTTGAAGTACTCTTTAAAAGTCACCCAACTGAAAAACAAATCTTTACTTTGGTAATACCATTCAAGTACGTCACCGTTGAGAGTACTTGTTACAACCGCATGAAAATTTTCAACAGGGATATCATTACTGATCGTTCGCTACTCGATGATTTGTAGGTATTTTTTGCGTCAATTGAAGCGATCAATCACGAGGAGGGAATAAGATATTCCAGGACTTGACGAGACAACTGAGATCATATAAACGCATAGAATTAGAATAACTTATGTTTAAATTTTCAACGGGGATTGTATACATGTTATTCAAAGCTGATGGCTTTATATGAATGTTGACACATGTGGAACTTGTGATTGTGCGCTTGAATACACTGGTACATTGTCGCCGTTATGTGACTGTGTGTATGTATGTAAGAGTACAGGTTGAGTACTCGTATGTGGCAGTAACGTTTGAGTTGCTAGTGGGACTGTCAGGTGTGCGTACGGTTCGCGCAAGTAAGCCTGGCATGGCTGACTGTTGCCCGCTTGCTTGTGTTGTCGACGCGTATGCATGAGGACGTGGAGTAACATAACCAGCCGTGAGCGACTTTGCTGCTTGTGACGTGACCGTAGCAGCGGGAACAATTCTTTTGATATCCACGTGCTTGAAGCACGTCGAAAGATTTTCAGGCGGCAAATCTGTACCTGGTGGATGCAGGGCAGCACTAGTTATCTGGAGCAGATATTTACGTCTGGCCCGCAATGCTGAGATTTTTAATCGCAGGTAAAAGACAAAGTTTTGGAGGACGGTGACGGAGGTTGTTTCTTGCGACGGCTCAGTTGTTAAAACAACCCCACTAACATTGTAAGAATGAGTACTAGCGTTACAGTTCACACTGGTGGTAAAAAAATTATTATTATTAATTTGGTGACTTTGGGTGCATAAGGTATTGTTATTTACGTCATGAGTCTGTATGAAATCAGCTAGTTCTTCTATTGCGCTAGTGCTCGGTATCGATGCGCTCGATGTAGTCGGAAATTTTAAAAGATTCTCACGGTTATTACCCAGATTGACCGAAGAAAGTGGTCGAGAAGTCGGCTTTCTCTGCATCATTTGGCGGAAAAATGTCTTACATGGTTTAAATGAAAACTATAATTTTTGTCGAAATAATTATTAATTTATTGAAATTATGACTAATATCTTTTGTAGTAACGACAGTTTTCAAGAGATTAAAATTTTCTAGGATTATTGATAAGACTAATAATGGATTTATGAAATTTTTATTTCAATGCTGTGAGCTGTAAAGATTAATTTATTTATTTATTGGATATGACTCGAAAATAATTTATTTTGACTATTAATATTCTTGATAGATAAAAATTTCAATTTATAACTGTAAATATTATACTTGTAGATTATTCACGTTTTTAATTTGTTTTAGTAAGAATTTTATTAAGCCAAAAAAGGGTTTTATTAAGTCAAAAATGGATAGAATGATCTTTTGTGTTATGAGGAGAGTTGAAAAGTCGTTTACTGCGCTTAAAAATAAAAGAAACAGAGATTTTGTTTTAATATATTCTTTTAAGTATTTATTTTGCATTGTTCTTGTCAAGTAAACTGAAAAAAATGCTAGTGTCTAGTGTTACAGAGCGTGTAGTTAGTGTACTCTCAAGGTCAAAGAACAAACAAAATTTTTACAGAAACGAACTAGCATACGACATTTCAGTAGCCAATATTATTAATACAAAAGAAATTGTGTGTAAAATCAAATAATATTTTGAAATGATAAATGTAAGTAATGAATAATGAAGTAGAATAGATTGATAAATGCATTTCGTTATTAGGTAACTGGCAAGAATCTTACTTTAAATTTTATAAATTTTCTTGAGTCAACGTCTTAAAAAAGACGTCACCAGGATATCCTTTTTAAGAACTCATAAATGAGACTCCTCTTAGAGTTCTTATTTGAAATGTCGTAAAAGATTTCTTAGAAATTTAAAAAATGAATTATTAAAATGAAGAATTAATTTTAATTAATGACTAATATATTTTTAAACGAAAAAAGTTATATGTTAAACTTAAATATTTATTTTGTTTGAATTTAAATACACACAACAGTAAAACTCACATTCTGGAACGTCCACGGGTTTAATAACCTAGTTGAAGAAATTGATGGACTCGACTCATTGTACATCAGCACCTCTGAAACCTGGTTATCGACTGCACCCCCATTTTGCTCCCCTTTGCCAAATCAATGGCAAGTGTCTTGGAGCCCTGCCACCAAATCCTACAATCTTCCGGGGAGAGCCAGAGGAGGACTCGTCACTTTGGTAAACAATTCCGCTCATCATAAAGTTTTGGCTTTCAGCCGCTCGTGGATTGCTTCATTAATAACACTAACAAACACACGTATAATTACTATTTCCATTTATTTCAGCCCTGACTCTGATCTCTCTAAGGAACTTGATGAACTGCAACTTATGATAAATCACTTTTGATCGGATATACCTTATGATATTTTTGTAATTACGGGTGATTTTAACGCCAGGCTTGGTTCGTTGGGAGCCTTCGATCCTAAGGTACTGGATTTTCCTTATCTATCTCCAGCCAGAGACTCCATGGACGGCTTCACCAATCAGAGGGGCAAGATGATCCTGGACTTCATGGACACCAATAGTTTCGTCCTTTTAAATGGCCGCACTTCAAGAGACACTCCAGGACGATTCACATTTTCAAACAAAAACGGTCAGAGCACCGTGGACCTAATTTGGATCAGCATACTAGGGCTACACCTCGTCAAAGATATGGAAGTCAACCTTGTCATTACCAACTCAGACCATTTTCCGGTTACAATTGAGCTTTTTACTCCAAACCCAAGTTATACAGAAGTGGTAGATCTGGCTTGCAAGCAGGACAAACTCCCTATTTTCCGTTGGAAGCCAGAACAGAGAGATGCGTATAGAACTTCGATGAGCTGGTCTCCCCTTGTTTCGGCACACTCTGTTACCGACAACATAAATAGCCTATACAGCAATCTTTGTGTCGGTATAATTTAAAATCAGTTGCAAATCTATGACGTCTTACGGAGCTCCTAATTTTGACTTCATTAAGAAGTTGAAAAAAATAATACATTTAGACGTCACAAAACTGACGTCTTATTTATGGAGTCTTCAAGAACTCTTAATGTAGAGTTCTTAACCCTTCAGTACCCACGTTATGAGAATTTTGCTCACGCTTGGTTTTAATGTGAATTATTTTTTTAAATTCATATGGAAAGACCACTTGAAGTTATTTTACCTTTCGCAAATTTAATGTCACGGCTGCTACATTCAACAATTTTATTTTTTTTCCTCCCAAAATAAGTACACACTAAGACCTCTTGTACGTAAACCTTTTTATGTATAACACCGACTTATTGACGCCAGCAGTCGTACCGGACAAATATACCTACCTGAGCGTTGTCAACGCTTTACAATTAAGTCGTATTGTACTAATGGACCACGTGTATTATAGATTTCTCTTGCTCTATAGATTACGTCATTTTTACTTAACGTAGTTTTAAAATTTATGTATCCCTTCCCATTTAATAATCTAAGCATAGAACGGTAATCTTTTCTTTGATTTTTCATCTTAAAACTATAGACCACCCAACTCGTGTGTACCTGCATGCGATTCTTAGAAATTAAAGAAAGCAAATGGAAACCACCAAATTTATGGCTTCCTCGGCGGCAGAGTGGCGCCAGGTCATCGGCCCACTTAACAGTCAAAATCTATTTCCCAGGGATCACACGTGTGCATGGGCCTATATAGAACTTTCGGGCGAGTCCGAGTCTTCTTGTATGGGAAACAAGTTACCACCACTTTTCATATGTGAAGACCATATAAAAAGACCATGGACTTTAGCTCATCAGTTCTTTTGGGAATCAAACTCTGAACCATACTAAACTCCGGACACTTGACGTTGTTCGTGGCTAGAGGATTGATATCCCGATAGAGCATTCGGTCACGTGAGCCCAGGTCATTGGATCGGTCCTTGATCGTCGTAAGCACTCGTATAATCGGCATATTATTTTCTACTAGATTCAGAAGCATAATCAACGCGATATTAGCGTATAGCATCTGATCACGTGAGCCCAGATCGTACGATTAGTCCTTGATCGTTGTAAGTCGTTAACTAATATCAACCGCTTAGCACCGGTACAGCATTGATTATCTTCATCTTAATTTTAATCCATTTAATTTCATTTTATTTTAATATTGAATCCTACCACGAGAAGCGTGAAGAATCAAAGAATATTTTACCGCCAAAATACGTGAAGATTTTGAATAATATTTTACCGCGAAAAAGCTAAAAATTTGAATATTTTGAAACTATTTTACCGTGAAAATAAGTGAAGATTTTATAAACAAATTTATATTTTATTTTACCGCGAAGACGCGAAGAATTTGAATACATTGGAATTATTTTACCGCGAGAAGCGCGAAGACATTCATTTTATTTTAATATACGAAGATTTGGAAACTCATAAACATTTAAATCAATACAATAAAGCATACTAAATAAATAAATAAAACGAAAAATTAGAATCATATTAATTAACTGCGAGAACGCGTTGTTAATAAGTATCCTGTGTTACTGCTGACAGTCCTGACACCTCACCAAAACCTGTTTAGGGTAAGTTTTAAACATTGTAACCATTATCTGGTATTTTCTAAATTTACTTTGAAATATTTGTAAAACATATGCATGAAACATTTACTTTTATATTTACTATTTTGAATATTGCCATTCGTAACCCTTTTGTATTCTGAGAATATTTAGTCCTCAATGAATAAATACTCGTTAACATAAAACAATTGAAAACATTATTTCTCAGACAATTTTACTTTAACAATGAGATACTAGCTTCACGATGCTTTTCGGCAGCCCACCTTCCTTTATCCCTTATTTTTCTACCTGTCTAGCCGCTCAGACCGATAGTTAACAGTAGGGGGTACACAATCTTACGTTTACCGCTCGACGTTTGATTGTGAAAAATAAACAGTCACATTATTATCAATATTGTCTTCAACAATATTGTGTAGGCGCGATTTAAATATAGAGTAGAATAAACTGAGCATTTGGTCACGTGAGCCCAGATCATAGGATCGGTCAACGTAAGTACCCTTTTTTTCAATACTTTCATACGAAACCTCGTATCTACGCCCATCACGATCTCCAATCGTGACATTAATATTCTTTTTACCTGTTTATTAGAAAATTATTTATTTTTATTCTTAATAAAAAAAAAAAATTTTTTTTGAAGACTAAGATTTTTTCTCATGGCGAAAATATATTTGGATGAAAAACTTCATTGTTCGTTCCTACCCGGGAAAAAATGATCAGACATGAACAGGCATGAGTCTTCTGGTCTGATCAGGCATGAAAAATGACCATGCCTGACCAGGCCTGATCAGGTCTGTTCATGCCCATCCGGGTAAAAAAATTATGGATAAAAAATGGCCCTATATAATTATATATCATTATGTATAACTATATGCAATTATATATAATTATTTCTATAAAAATAAAAAAAAAAATTTGGGTGTGTGCAGGATTTGAACCGTGGACCTCGCACTCGGACGTTTAGCCCGCTACCTGTTGACCTAAGAGATTGACTTGAAAAGAAAGTTTTGTATGAACTTCAAGTAATAAAAATCTTATACGTGATAGATTCTTGGTCAACAAAATGTTATATCTTCTACATGATAGATTTTTAGTTGACAAAATTTTATATCTAATTTATTAATTATTGATTTATAGTTATATGAAATTATATATAAGTTATATTTAATTATAACTACGTTAGCTATATATAATTATATCTAAGTTAGTAACATTTAATTATAACTAAGATTTTTGAGTCGCTCAGTGAGTCAGTGGTTTTTGCTTATTTTGCATTCCACGCCAAATCGAACAGTTTAAAAAAATTTTTTTTTTCCGATTTTCTTAATTTTTTGGTATTTTTGAACCCCCCCCCCCCCCTCAAAAGCTTCCTTTTGAATTTTGAGAATTTTTTGATCAATAGTTCAAAAAATATAGAATTTTCAAAAAAGCTGCTCTTTTTATGGTTTTTTGATCATAAATTTCGTAATAATGGTCAAAATTCAATGGGTTTCTTATTTAAAATTTTCGTTTTTAGATGGCCTTTATAGAAAAAAGTACAAAACAAATATTCGAAGTATTTTGAATCGAGATTTTTATCGGTTTTCAATCGTGTTTTTTAAACTGTGTGCATTCTTCGATTTTCTATCTCAAACTTCTGTTCATGCTGCAACTTCTAAGTCCAGTCTGGTAGTGGGTCTTCCGTAATTACTACCTTTTTTCGATTTTTGAAAATTGAAAAAATATTTTTTTCGCTATAAATTATTATCAGTACCGATTTTTGACACTGTAGACTTGTTTTTCTTTCATATTATAAATCGATTTCGATATTTTTTTGTTCTGAGTAGGGATTTAGAAGCAGTAAGAAAAAGTTAATGCTATTCATGAGCAGTTATAATAAATGTTTTTATTTATTGAGAAGCAACTGTTCCGAAGCAAAAGAAACATTAGATTTGCGATACAATACAGCTAAGGGAACCTCCATAAATTACGTAACACATTTTGAAGATTTTTTAAACCCCTCCCCCCTGGTATGTAACAAATCGTAACAAATGACCAGACCCCCGTGCCCCTAAGAGATTTGTTGCGTAACATTATAATTTTGTCGCAACAGATAAAGTTCTTGAATAATTTAAATTCAAATCTATTGCACAAAATAATTACTATATATTCATACCCGAGTCGAAGAATTAGTTTTCTTTAGATTCCCTCAAGTTCTTGAAATTATTTTGTTGATTCTCCTACATTCTCCTTAGATTTCTTTTGATGTTCTTACATTCTCGCCACGTTTTTTTTTTTTTGCATTTTTAGTTGTCTCTAAGCTGTTCTGAGTTCTCTATTCGAAGTTTCTAATTCTCGGAAACAATAGTTATGGACGATGATTCGCTTTTGATTCTCCTTTGTTCTCAAATAATTCACTTAAAAAGGTTTATGAATCAAAAACAAATCGATTAAAACTCTGCTTATCGTTTTTAAGAGCACTGGCCGATGACACCTACCCAAAAAAAAGTATTCATGTTTGTGTTTGCAGACTAGATCCTTTACTTGGCTTCAATAGAGCATCATTATATCAGTACTCTAGTTTATTCGTTTATACAGGAAAGAAGTTTAAAACAAACTTGGTATTTAGTACGATTACAATTTATTTTTAGTAAAGTTCTAACAAGAAAATTTTTTAGTGATTTATGGAAGGCTGTATTTCCGAGAAAACTGATCGTATCAAAAAAATAAAAAAATCAAATTGAAGCTTGAAATCTCTAGTTTAAAGATCTTTTAGAAGAATAATTTTCGGAGCCACGGTTTTTTCGGAATCATAAGAAATAAGTCGAGACAAAATTTTTCTAAATTTTTTAGATTAGTTTTTTAGGTCTACGGGGCCGGGAAAATTTTTTTCGAAAAAACCAATTCATGGCTCGTTTAGGAAATTTATTCAGCTACAATTCGTTTTTATTCGTTTTTCTGTACGACAATTTGTTGCTAAGATAGCTCAACTGGTAGAGCACTCGGCGCGATACCGACGTATTCATTTGAGCTAAGCCTTCAAATGAAAAAAGATCCTTTTGTCTTTGAATATCGATATCTCAGCAACTAATGGTCGAGCAGTAATTTAAAGGACAGTTTAAGAAACTTAAATAAATTTCCTACAAGTTCCATTTTCGATTTGAAAAAAAAAATTTTTTTTCATCCTTAATATCAATTTGAAAAACCCTTAAAACATGGCTATTTTCTGGTTTTTTAGTCAACTCATCGCTACTTTGCAAATATTAATGGAAAGATTAATGTCGCCAGGTGACTTTACAGCTCAATGTACCCCCCAAAAACCCTGGATATTTTCAGATTGATCCATAGAAAAGATTGTCCGGGCTGATTGCTCAAAGTTTTATAAAACAAAGGAACAAGTTTTGTTCCTTAAATTGTGTGATCATCTTTAAAGTGAAAAAATTAATTTTTTTCGGATTTTCTTTAATTTTTGCGTTAGTTATTCAGTAAATGTGAAGTAAAGAGAAAAAAAATTTTTTTTTCCGAAAAACGAAAAAAAAATGAAATAAAAATACTCGAGTAAAACATAAAAAAAAAGTGAAAAAATTCGTGCTTTATCTCGTTTTTCGGAAAAAAAAATTTTTTTTTCTCTTTACCTTATATTCACCAGATAATTAACGCAGAAATGGAAGAAACTCCGAAAAAAAATAATTTTTTCATTTTGGTAATGATTACACAAATTAAGGAAGAAAAATTGTTCCTTTAATTATTTTTTAAGAATTTATTTAAGTTTCTCTAACTGTCCTTTAAATTACTTTGCGACCGTTAGTTGCTGAGATATCGATAATAAAAGACAAAAGGATCCTTTTTCATTTGAAGGCTGATATCTCAGCATCAAATTGTCGTACAGAAAAACAAAGAAAGCAAGTTGTAGCTGAATAAATTTCTCAAACGAGCCTTGAATTGGTTTTTTCGTAAAAAAATTTCCCGGCCCCGTAGCCCTAAAAAACAAAACTAAAAAATTTAGAAAAATTTTGTCTCGACTTTTTTTTTATGATTCCGCAAAAACCGTGGCTCCGAAAATTATTTTACTGAAAGATCTTTAAACTAGAGATTTCAAGCTTCAATTTGATTTTTTTATTTTTTCAATACGATCATTTTTCACGAAAATACAGCCTTCCATAAATCACAAAAAAATTTATAAAATTTTCTTGTTCCTTTAATTTTATGGATAACTGTAGAAGAAAAAAATAGATTATGTTTGGGTTTTCAGAATTAGGTTTCAGAAATGTTCTCACGTCACATAAAATTCGTCCACATAAGGTGCTAAATCGACTATATTTCTTACTATTAAAATCCTGAACGTTCAAATGATGTTCAACTTAGGGCCAATTTTTCAAACCGAATTTATTTTTAATCCGGGTAGGAATTTATATTGCTGGTATATCTATATGCTATAAATGTATAGATATAAGGGTGAATCACTTAGAACGACTATTTTTTACTCTAACTTGAAAATATCGTTGTAGACATTCTGATTTAATTCTCTATAAGTCAGCCGCATTTTAGGTTATCGATTCGCCGTTTGCGGCATTTTGTAGATAATTTAATTTTACCAAAAACAGAGTCTCTGTAGAAATTCGCGCCAAGTACACGGTTAAAATTTTTTAAAAATAACAAAAATTATTTTTTTCAAAAAAAAAAAAAGTCAAATCGAAAAAATACCAAGTATCTAATATGGTTTAAAGTCACAATAAACATTTCCATGAAATTTCAAAAAAATTGTATAACAAAATTTCAATGTACTTGGTGTGCTTTGCTACATGTACTCAAGCAAAATTAATTTCTAATAAAATCAAAACATATTTTTTTTTTTTACTATTTTGTAAACACACCAATTACATAGAAATTTTGTTATACAATTTTTTTTTGAAATTTTATGAAAATGTTTACCATGACTTTGAACCATATTAAGTACTTGGTATTTTTTCGATTCCACTTGTTTGTTGTAAAAAATAATTTTTTTTTTGTAAAAAATAATTTTTGTTTACTTTTAAAAAATTTTAAACGTGTACTTGGCGCAACTTTATACAGAGAATCTGTTTTTGGTAGGATTTACTTTTTTTTTGTAGTGTTATATTTGTCAATTTTTGGTATCATATTAAACGCATAATTTATTGTTTGTCAATAATAAAGTATTAATTAGAGATATGTCCGTATTTTCGACGCAATTACTAAGTAAACATACTTCAATTGATCTAAATAAATATATATATATATATATATATATATATATATATATATATATATATATATATATATATATATATATATATATATTGTGACGTTATTTTTCGTGTGGGGGTCAAATCAAAGTAAACGTCACAAGCACTAACTGATTTTATTGTATTTACGAGCATGGTAACTCAAGACTTATAGTTTAGCTTACAGGTAGTAACGATTTTGATACAGATTCTTGATTTAAGTTAAAGTTTAAGAATTACATATGGAGTAACGTTTGACTACAGTTATGGGTTTTTGATAAAGAAAATAAAGAATTAGAATTAGAATTATGGAAATTGAATATGGAATGTGGTTTGAGATTAAAGTTTAGGGTAATGATAAAGTTTGAGTTTGTTTACAGTTTTGGAATTTTGATTATGTGAAGAAGTCAGTGTTACTGTAGAGAGGGACTTGAATTAGTCACCCGGTATCATCTGATGATAGAACCTAGTTCTATCCCTATGAGACTTCTTGGTTGATTGCAGAGGTCTAGCTGAGATGCTAGCGCTCCAGTATATAAGGAATTTGACGGATGCAGGATGGGATCAGTTTTGAGTTTTGGTTTGGCAGGCCTCAACAGTAATTTTGTGACCGTTGCTGTTGTGGAAGCCGTTTGGTCGTTTTTAATTGTTTAGTCTGACAGGCCTCAGAGGACAAGCCATGACCACTTGTACCGCTGAGGAAGTCATAAGTCACTTAGTTTTTAAGTTTTACGATCCCAGCTAAAGTCTGTTCCAGGAGAGCAACTACCAAGGATATCCATACTCAAAATTAGTCAGTTAGTACGTTTGGTGAGGTAAAAGCCTCCAGTTATCGATATTGTAGAGTTCAGGAATTGATTTACGAATTAGAATATATAGGTCAGTTATTGATAACGATAAGATTGAGTTTTGAGTTTTGGGGTTTTGAGTAAAGGAAGTCGAAGGGAGATCTTCGAAGAGCATGGACGTGAGCATTAGTCTCTAGTTGCTCGAAGCGAGCAGACGTGTTTAGTAATGGCGTTACAGTTCATGGCATTGCGGAAAGCTACAGATTGAGATTATTGTTACAGAAGTATTATTTAAAACAGTGTAAGACGTTACTTGATATTTTATTCATCAGTAATCAGGTATGAACTAATTATTATAATTATTAATAATTAATTGAGTTCGAATCAGAGTCTTGAGATATCATACTACTGTTTAATTAAAGAAAAGACGTAAGATCTGAGAGACTTATGAGAATATTGTTACAGTTTAGAGTCATGTTCACGATTTATTGTTAATATTATTTTTATAAACTAATTGTAAGAAATATGTTTGGTTATTAAACGATTTGTCGTCTAATTAACGTCAATGTGAGACCCATGTACATTAGTTTTACTAGTTCTTAAAAAAAAAGTTCTAGAGTATCGGTTTTATGGATTATTGTTCTAGCTTACCGAATATTATTTGATTATTGTTTCGCTCTAATAATTAATTTATTTATAATGCATTGATACGCATCAATTAGATGTCGATTCACTTTTTGTTAAGATTAATCTTATTATTATTAGATTCAGTATTCTGTTCTAGAGTAAAATTATTAGTATTATGCTACAGTATTTTTGTTATTGTTAGATAGAGATTCAAAATTATTCGTTTTTTAATAAAAGTTGCAAATCCACTGATAATTTACATGAATTTGGAGATTAATTAATCCGGACCACTCCCTCTCTCCATAAACCTACGCACTGAGCGGAACCATGGCATACTGTAACTCTGTTTTAGTTTTCCAGTCTCTGTTTTTGTTTTTGCTTATAAGTTCTGATCATTTTAGTTTTAGTTTTAGATCGAATTATTATCAGTGACGTTTTTTCAAATTCCACATTGTTTTCTATTTATTTTTATTTTAATTTAAAGCACTTAAAAAAGTGGTTCCGATCGATTTCAAGAGCTCGACATTAAAATGGAAATTACTCGAAAACAATGCGGAATTTGAAAAAACTTTATTCACTATAATTTGTAGAGAGTAAAATTGTCAATAAAAAAGATTCAACAACCTTTTGTGATAAGTGTTGTAATATTAAAGTAAAACTACTCTTGTGGGGGTAATCCATCTGTACTATGGATTAACCTTGCCTCGTCACACTAGTGACTCATTAGATATATATATATATATATATATATATATATATATATATATATATATATATATATATATATATATATATATACTTTGTAATTTAGTTATAAGTCAGTCATTAAGAATACACTGAGTTATACTGATCGAACAAGTTATTCTATCTCTCTACCTAAACACACCATTTCCTTAATACAATATTAATTGAATCTACAACAGGTTATGGGCCCAGGACCCAAGTATAATTAGATATAATAATTAAGGTTTCTAATTTGAGCAGTTTACGAAAGGATAAAAATATTAATTCACGATGAGCTCAGGAGATTACTCGCATATCGGGATCCAAAAATTAAATTTTAAGAATTATCAAGTGTGGAAATTCAAGATGGAATCCCTCCTAGAAGAAAAGGGTGTCTGGGACTCAATTAAAGGTGTAGTCCCCACAGGAGGAAGGGAGCTCACAGCATGGAACAAGATGGACCGCAGGGCCAAGGCAACTATCCGTTTGATGGTGGAGGACAGCCAAATAAGTATAATACGTGACCTAGGAACAGCTAAAGAAACATGGATCGCTTTGAAAATTCACCATGAGAAAGTGTCACTAAATAATAATTCTGCAATTTTAAGACAATTAATGAATTCCAAGTTAAGTGAAAATGGCGATATGGAAATCCATATTAACACTATAAAAGAATTAGCCGACCGTTTGAAAAACATGGGAAGAACTTTGGCCGAAGATTTAATAGTGGCTATACTTTTATCAAGTCTACCTAAATCATACGACTCATTAATTACAGCTCTAGATTCCAAGCCTGATGAAGAGTTGACACTGGAACTAGTAACCAATAAATTAATAAACCACTACAGAAGAATGTCAGCTGATGATGTCATTGATGGAGAAGAAACTGCGGCATTAAGAGTGATTAAACATAAGTACGCAAACAAACAGGATAATAAAGGAAGCAAATGTTTTTTCTGCAATCGGGAAGGACACATCAAAGCCAACTGTCTAAAATTCAAAAAATGGCTACAGAAAAATAACCAACACCGAGAAAAACCCTTTAGTGCACGTAAAGTGGGTGAAAAACGTAATGACAGTGAAGACAACAGTAGTAGTGATGAATATTTACAAGAAACAGCCTACTGCGTTACTGATAAAGCCAATGAAAATTCATCAACCTGGTGTTTAGATTCCGGTGCTACTCGCCATATGACTAATGACATTAAATTTTTCGAATTTTTAGACACAAGTTATAAGAACAAAGTGAAGGTAGCTAATCAAGAATCCTGTGATGTATACGGAATAGGTTCTGGTACAATAAAATGCATAACAAGTGCAGGTGTTGAAAAATTATTAAAATTAGAAAAAGTTTTATATCTTCCTAGTTTTGATTCGGGTTTAGTGTCCATAAGAGCTTTGGATTGTGCTGGATATAGTGTAATAGTAAAAGGTAACAGAATGACAATTTTTAGAGGAAAAGAGGAAATTGCTACGTTAGATATGATATGAATTATATATTCTGAGAATGCCAGAAAGCGCCTTAGAGGTGACATCAACACACAACGACGGATGTATACATCAATGGCATCAAAGACTCGCACACAGAAACATAAAAACAATACAAGAGCTCATTGATAAAGATTTAGCTAAAGGAATTAAAATTAATCCATGTGGAATTAAAATTTATTGTGAAAGTTGTATACGTGGAAAGCTGGCGAAAAAATCCTTTCCCAGGGAATCAACAAGTAAGACAACTAAACCTCTTCAGCTAATACACACAGACCTGTGCGGCCCGATGCCGGTGGAAAGTGTCGGAGGGAGAAAATACCTGTTGACACTAATCGATGACTTTAGTAGATATACACATGTTTTCCTACTTAAGAAAAAATCACAGACCGCCCAAGTAATCAAAGACTTCGTCAAAGCAATGAAAACACAATTTTCACGTAAGCCACAAGCCTTTCGTTCTGATAGAGGAGGTGAATATTTAAATAACGACCTAAAAAATTATTATCAAAATGAAGGAATCAGAACGCAGCATACGGCACCGTACACACCCCAGCAAAATGGGGTGGCTGAAAGGAAGAACAGAACTTTAATTGAGGCAGTCAGAACAATGCTGTTCGACGCGGGTCTACCGAATCACTACTGGGGAGAGGCAGTAGCTACTGCCGCTTTCATTCAAAATAAGCTGCCAACAAAAGGAAAGAAAGCTACTCCTTACGAACTATGGTTTAATAAAAAACCCGATTTGAGTTACCTGAAAGTATTCGGATGCCGAGCTTTCGTTCATGTACCGAAAGAAAAGAGAAAGAAACTCGATGAGAAAGCTCGTGAATGTGTCATGATCGGCTACGACAAGGGATCCAAAGCTTACCGTTTATTAAACCAGAGAACAGGGCAAGTGATAATTAGTCGCGACGTACAGTTTATTGAGAATGAAAAAACAAGCAAATATTCAGAAAAGATGTTTAATCTCATCGGAAAAAAGGATAGTACTAATCGAGATCATCAAAGGAAGTTTATTCCAACAAGAAGCAACAAAATATATAATCAAGGGAAAAATAAAGAAAGACCGGAAGAAATGGTTTATTTTCCAATATTTGATAACAAGGACTTACGGAACACTGATAATAACAATAATAACTCGAAAGATAACATCATCATGATTAACTACGACTCACACGAAGATGGCAACAGTCCTGATTCAAGTACAGACTACAGCGATTGTTCAGACACTGTTAATGAACGGAACACTAATACATCTCTAGAAGACACACCATTATCTCAGAGAATAAACACCGATGATGATTTCGAACCAGGTGAGATTATTTCAGAAGAACCACTGACGTTGGAACAAGTGCTGAAAAGCCCAGATGCTAAAAATTGGAAACTAGCCATGACTGATGAAATAAAATCACTGGAACATAATGAAACCTGGAGCTTCGAACCGGTACCCAAAAATAAAATTCCCATAGGCTGTAGATGGGTTTTCAAATTGAAAAAAGACTCACATGACAAACCACAAAGATATAAGGCCAGATTAGTGGCTCAAAGCTTCTCACAGCAATATGGTGTCGACTATGATGAAGTCTTTGCGCCGGTGGTGAAACACACAACTTTCCGCACCCTGCTCTGTATTGCTGAAAAAAGAAAATTATCACTGAAACATTGGGATGCAAAAACTGCCTTCTTGAATGGTGAATTAAAGGAAGTTATCTGCATGAAACAGCCACCGGGTTTTCAATCTAAAAGTAAACCAGACTGGGGTTGTAAATTAAATAAAACCATTTATGGCTTAAAGCAATCAGCTAAGGCATGGTATAATAAGTTAAAGTCTGTTCTAAATAACCTACACTTCGAGGACTGCAATAACGATCCATGTTTATTTAAATCCATAGATGAAGGCCCTATAATCTATGTCGCAGTACACATAGATGACATGGTAATCGCTTGTGAGTCATCTAAAAGAATTCAATCTTTGCAAACAAAAATTAATCGACAATTTACCATTGTAGACCTCGGCGATTTACAGTTGTACCTAGGCATAAACGTCAGACAAGATGAACAAGGGGATATCTACATCATTCAGAGTCACTACATCCAAAGGATTCTCGAGAGGGCAAAATTAACAAACGCCAAGGATTCAACCTACCCACTAGATGTAGGTTACGAAAAATTAAAACCAGAATCAAAAATTATCAAGATCAATTTCTATCAGAGATTAATTGGAGCCTTATTATACGTCGCTGTCAATACAAGGCCTGATATATCCGCTGCTGTATCAATTTTAAGCCAGCATATTAAAGAAACAAAGGAAATTGACTGGTTAGAGCTAAAACGCGTGTGTAGATTTTTAAAGCACACGCAAGACTACGAACTTAAATTAAGCAACTCTGATTCACGTAACAATCTTATAGGCTTCGCTGACGCTTCGTGGGCAGAATGCAGAGACGATCGCAAATCGAACACTGGTTATGTATTCCAATTATATGACGGAACAATTAGTTGGGTATGCAGAAAACAAAGCACCGTATCCCTCTCAAGTACAGAGGCAGAACTGGTAGCTTTCAGCGAGACAGCACGTGAAGCCGTTTGGATCAGGTATATACTTGACTTCCTTGATGAACAACAAAAGTCGGCGACAGTATTGCACGAAGATAATCAAAGCGTGATCAACAGCCTCAAGTTAGCCAGTCCAACAAATCGCACGAAACACGTAGAAGTGCGTTATTTCAATACAAAACATCTCCAAGACCAAGGGATAGTACAAGTACAATATTGCCCATCGGAAGTTAATAAAGCGGACATGCTCACAAAACCTCTACAGACAACGAAAATCAAACAATTGTCAGAGAGCATTGGACTTAAGTTATGGGTAACAAAAAAGGAGCAAGTTTATAAAAATTAACAAAAAATAAATAAACAAAAGTTGTTATAAAAGTAGTTTTAAGGGGGAATGTTGTAATATTAAAGTAAAACTACTCTTGTGGGGGTAATCCATCTTTACTATGGATTAACCTTGCCTCGTCACACTAGTGACTCATTAGATATATATATATATACTTTGTAATTTAGTTATAAGTCAGTCATTAAGAATACACTGAGTTATACTGATCGAACAAGTTATTCTATCTCTCTACCTAAACACACCATTTCCTTAATACAATATTAATTGAATCTGCAACAATAAGTCTGATAGTTTCGCCGGAAAAGTAAAAAGATCTCTAACTTTACTTCGAGCTCTCATAACTTTTGAACAGATGGATTTAGCAAAAAATGATTAGAGACCTTTTTTGTAGAGCGTTCACTTTCCTATAGAAAAATATATGATTCTATTCGATCTATTAATTTTTTAAAGAGTTAACAATGCTTAAAGCTAAAAAAAAAAATTTTGCCGTGTTATCTAAATGGGAAAATCGAATTTATCAATGAGCTAGGTCTGTAATCGACATAGAAGTTTTGTTCTTGCGCAAAAAATTTTTTTTTTTGTGTTGAACTATGATTTTTTCTACATGCAATTAAAAAAAAAAATGTTGCTCCGAAATGACACACCCTAATATATATATATATATATATATATATATATATATATATATATATATATATATATATATATAGATATATGGGCAGATCCATTATTTTTCGATGAAAGTGTGCGCACGTGGGTCACCGATTTCAACGCCGATTTTTTTTCGAAAGAAGGTTCGAAAAAAAAGAGATTCTGAAAATTTCAGCTCGATGCGATCAAATCCAGCCGCTGGAGAATTTTTTGAAATTTGAAAAAAAGTTGATTTTTCAGTCATTTTCAAATATTCATACCTCAGCTTCTATATAACTTAAAGTTTCGATCAAGACGGCATTTTTCTCTGTTAATGTGATATTTTCAAGAAAAAAATAACTCATTGATTTGAACTTAATTCCGGCTTAGCTATAGGTTTCTAACTGAGCTACTGTTTAAATAATTTTTTTCCAATTTTCAAAGTGCTCTCAAATGTACAATTTTTTGAGTAAAGAGATGATCGAGAGCTCAATTTTTTCGTTGAAGTATGCTCTATTGATTTCTACCCTATTTTTTGCTCCTATTTTTTGCTCATTGCTGCTATGTCTCCGAAATACAGCCACACAAAGCCGATTGATTTCTTTAAAATCGCTGTTTTCAGATACCCACAACTTTTTTCTATCAATTCGAAATCTTTCAAAAATTTTAGAGATTACACATCATTCTATACCCAAGCAGCCCTGAAAATTTCAACTTTAGTCTTAATCTGGTTTCGAAGCTATGAATTTTTAAAACTGTCGAATTTTCAACTTTAAATGATATTTTTCGGACTTTTACCATCAGTTTTATAATTTTGCGGTATCAATTTATACTTTTTCGAAATCCCAAAATGAAGAAAAAGGCTGAATGAATTCGTCATATGTAAAAATAAACAATCAAGACGTCCGATTTTCTTCTGTGTCGAATTCTTAACAAATTCATGTTTGTTTTTAGTGTTTTGAAACTATATTCCAAATGAATTTTTTACACTTTCAACAATAATCATATCATGTTCATTTTAGTCAATAACCTACTGCGCTTTATTTTCGATTTCCCGCCCATTTATTATAAATAATATGTCAAAGAGTCTGTAATCAACAGTCAACATATCTTGCATTGTTTACGTTTATAAATTGTTGTACGTCAGTGAACATACCTAAGTAGGTTTTCTAAGTTCGGATTTCAAACAACTTAATATAATGTTTTCAATGTGTAGTTTAGAACTTTACGATAACCATATTCATTTTTTTGCTTTAATGTATTAATTAATCAGAACACTAAGTGAACACCTCTTATTATAGTTAGACATTAACATTAGTTGTAAAAATGCGTTTGATGAGTGCAAAAAAATATATAAATTTAAATAAGTTATAAACAAGTAATAAAACTCGCAAAAAAAATCGGACGTCTTGATTGTTTATTCTTACACATGACGAATTCATTCAGTTTTTTTCTTCATTTTGGGACTTCGAAAAAGTATAAATTAATGCCGCAAAATTATAAAACTGATAGTAAAAGTCCGAAAAACATCATTTAAAGTTGAAAATTCGGCAGTTTTAAATATTCATAGCTCCGAAACCAGATTAAGACCAAAGTTGAAATTTTCAGGGCTGTTTGGGAATAGAATGATGTGTAATCTCTAAAATTTTTGAAAGATTTCGAATTGATAGAAAAAAGTTGTGGGTATCTAAAAACAGCGATTTTAAAGAAATCAATCGGCTTTGTGTGGCTGTATTTCGGAGACATAGCAGCAATTAGCAAAAAATAGGGTAGAAATCAATAGAGCATACTTCAACGAAAAAATTGAGCTCTCGATCATCTCTTCACTCAAAAAATTGTAGATTTGAGAGCACTTTGAAAATTTGAAAAAAATTATTTAAACAGTAGCCCAGTTAGAAACCTATAGCTAAGCCGGAAGTAAGTTCAAATCAATGAGTTATTTTTTTCTTGGAAATATCACATTAACAGAGAAAAATGCCGTCTTGATCGAAACTTTAAGTTATATATAATCTGAGGTATGAATATTTGAAAATGACTGAAAAATCTACTTTTTTCAAATTTCAAAAAATTCTCCAGCGGCTGGATTTGATCGCATCGAGCTGAAATTTTCAGAATCTCTTTTTTTTTCGAACCTTCTTTCGAAAAAAAAAATGGCGTTGAAATCGGTGACCCACGTGCGCACACTTTCGTCGAAAAGTAATGGATCTGCCTATATATATATTAAACTAATTCAAAAACGTTGACTTTTTTTTTTCAAAAATCGTATCGAAAATATTGTTCGAGATGACAAAAAAAAATTACTGTCAAAGTTTGAGCTCTTAATATTAATATTAACAACTTCCTTATCGCAATTTTCCATTTTCCATTTAGATTACATGGGAAAAATTTTTTCGATTTTACGAACAATTAAAATGAGCAAAACACGATTTTTTAGAAATGTTTGACATTAATACATAAATTACTCAAAAATGTTCAGGAATTTCGAAAACTTAGAATAAGATAATTTGTAGGAAATAAAAAGATCTACAAAAAAGTCACTGTAACATTTTATGATAAGTCTAGTAGTTTCGCTGAAAAAGTCGAAAAATATTTAAATTTACTATAAATTGAACATTGACCTCGAATAATTTTCGAAAAAATAGATTTATCAAAAAATGATAAGACTTTTTTTGTAAAGCACTCAATTTGCTACAAGATTGTACATTGGTCATTCTGATAAATTGATCTGCTGATGAGTTATAAAATTCCAAAGTTAAAAAAAAATTTTTCCCATGTTGATTAAATGGAAAATTCCGATAAGGCAGTTGTTAATATCAATATTGAGAGCTCAAACTTTAACAGTAATTTTTTTTCCTTCATCTTAAACAGTATTTTTGATACGATTTTTGAAAAAAAAAATATTCGATTTTTTTTAATCAGTCTAATATATAATACATATGAATATATATTAGGAGTACAAATAAGTTTCCGCCGTTTTATTGTAGATGGCGCGGCACGGAGTTTCGGTTAGCTTTCGCAGATGATAACCGGCTTAAAAAATAGTTTGGACATTCAAGAACAACATAACCTATTAATATCATTGATTTTATATTGGTAAAATATAATTTTTATAAGTTGGAAATGTCAAAATTAGAGCCAAGTAAGCGTCATTTGCGGGAAATATTAGTTTACTTCTTTAATTTAAAGAAATCTGCTGCTGAGGCGCATCAATTGCTCGTAGAAGCATATGGTGAGGGTGCTTTGAGTGAGAGAACGTGTCGAGAGTGGTTTCAAAAGTTTAAAAACGGTGATTTCGACGTAGAAGACAAAGATCGCAGTGGAAGGCCAAAAATTTACGAGGATGCAAAATTGGAGGAAGATTCATCTCAAACACAAAAAGAACTTGCTCTAACATTAGAAGTCACTCAGCAAGCAGTCTCACATCGTTTAAAATCATTAGGAATGATTCATAAACAAGGAAATTGGGTTCCGTACGAATTAAAGCCGAGAGATATTGAACGCCGATTATTCTTAAGTGAAATGCTGCTAGCTAGACATAAAAAAAAGGGTTTTTTACATCGTATCATAACTGGTGATGAGAAGTGGATACATTATGACAATCCAAAAAGAAGAAAATCATGGGGATTACCTGGCCACGCGTCAACATCAACAGCAAAACCGAATATTCACGGAAAAAAACTTATGCTGTGTATTTGGTGGGATCAGCTAGGTGTAGTGTATTATGAGTTGCTTAATCCGAGCGAAACAATTACTGGAGCCCTCTATCGAACACAATTGATAAAATTGAGCCGAGCTCTGAAGGAAAAACGCCCTCAATACTATTCTAGACACGAAAAAATTATTCTTCTGCATGACAATGCTCGTCCACATGTTGCGGCTCCCGTGAAAAAGTACTTGGAAACACTTGATTGGGAAGTGTTACCCCATCCGCCGTATTCACCAGACATTGCACCGTCCGATTATCACCTGTTCCGGTCCATGGCACATGCTCTGACGGCGCAGCGGTTCACATCTTATAAGGATACCAAAAATTGGGTTGATTCGTGGATAGCCTCAAAAGACAAGTTCTTCAGACGTGGGATTCGAATGCTGCCTGAGAGATGGGAAAAAGTGGTTGCAAGTGATGGGCAATATTTTAAATAAATTTATATTACCGTTCTTCTATAATAAATATTTAATTCGTGTTAAAAAACGGCGAAAACTTATTTGTAACCCTAATATATACATATATATATATATATATATATATATATATATATATATATATATATGTGTGTGTGTGTGTGTGTGTGTGTGTGTGTGTGTGTGTGTGTGTGTGTGTGTGTGTGTGTGTGTGTGTGTGTGTGTGTGTGTGTAAGGGTAGGGGGTCGAAACGGGGTACTTGAGGAAATACTAAGTTTTCAAGAACTCAAATATGCTCGATCTTTGTGTTTTTAATGATAGTCAAACTAAATAAAACAAATTTTCAATTGCCGTTAAAATAAAGAAAATTTTTATTTTTGTGGGCAAAATAGGGTACGCCCTAAATGAAGTGAAAAAAAAAAAATATTCTAGATAATAAATAAAGTTGATTACATTAAAATTTTTTGTAAGTATTTTCACGAAGAAAAATTATACTTCACACAATTAGTAGATGGAAAGGAAGAAAAAAAATTTTTAATTGTTTTTAACTTAAAACAAGAGCCATTAAAATTTTTCGTCTGATACTCGATTTTTGAAAAAGTTTGACAAAAGAAAATTAAAACATTGCTCAATTATATTTACAAAAGTTTTTTAGAATTTAAAAAAAAAATTAAAATAATAAAATTTATTTTATAAAATTTTGGGGGTACCTTGTTTTTCTTGGCCCACCCCCCCCCCCCCCTCTTCCGCTATATATATTAGGGTGATCTAAAAAAAACAGCCTATCAAATTTATTGGTTTGAAAAGAATCTATATTCCGAGAAAAAAATTATCTCTGTAAGAAAAATTTTGAGCTTAATTTTAAAAGGTGTCGCTAGTCATTCAACATTTCCTATTTGAATAACACGCACTGAAATTTTTGTCATTAAAAATGTTATAACTTCGGAACTGTTTGAGATTAAAATTTGGCTCTCCTATGAATATATTCTTGTAGAGCATTAAATTTCCTAAAAAAAGTTCTTGGAGTCGGATATCTAAACTTGATGTTTCGTATACTTATACGAGCCATAAAATTCTAGAGTAAACGGAATTATCCTAATTCAAGGCTTTATTATTTAAAATATCAATACTACGAGAAAATTCGTGGCTTCAAATTTAATGAAATAATTGAAAAATTTGTTCTTCATGTTGTGCAATTAAATCGCCAGCAATATCCACATTGTAATAAAAAACATTTCATTAAGATTAAAAAAAAAAAAAAAGTATAGATCAAAAACTGAAATACAATACAAATAAAAAAAAAGGCTATTCGGCACCCGAAACGGAAGGTAGATTTTTCAATTAATCGATATAGAAAGTTAGTTTGATACATACATATCTTGTGATACATGTTAGTGTATAGTCATTAGGGTGAGCCAAAAAAACTAACCTATTGAATTTATGTTTTCAAAAAGACCTATTTACCGAGAAAAAAATTCTCCCATTGGGAAACATTTTTAGCTCAATTCCATAAGGTGTCGGTAGCCATTTAAAATTTCCCATTTAAATAACATGCAAAAAAATATTTTTTGATTAAAAATATTATAAATTTTGAACCGTGTGAGATAAAAATTTGGTTCTAAAATATTCTTATAGGGCATTGAATTTCCTAAAAAAAAAGTTCTGGGAGTCGAATTTGTAAACTTGATATTTCGTATACTAACAAGCCATCAATGTCTAGAGTAAACAGAATCATACAAATTTACAGCTCTATTATTAAAAATATCAATACTACGAGAAAATTCTTGGACTAAAATTTAATGAAGTAATCAATAAACATGTCTACATGTATTGTAATTAAATCACCAGCAATATCCACATTTTAACAAATAATATTTTATTATCGATTAAGGCCATTCTCCAAGGGTGCCCCCCACTTATTGTAAAAAAAAAGTGGCACTGCCTGGCGGCGAGCAGCCGAACTAAAAAAATTCCTAGCGCAAAAAAATTTCAAAATTAAATTAAAATTATTAAAAAAAATAAAACATATGAATTTATAATTTTTAAATAAATAAAAAAATACAGATTTTATTTTAAAATCATAATTCACGATAAAAATGTCCTGAAACGTGAAATTAAGAAATTAAATTTTTAGTGACCTTGAACTGTCAATCTCGTATTTATTTTACAAAGGATATAACAAATTAGCGAAAAAATCTATCAAAAAAACGGCAACGTACTCGTAATTTTAAAGATATGTAGAATATTTGAAAAATAACTCACAGCAATTATAAATTGTCTGCTAAGCGTAATATCTTGAATAAATTTCAGCATGAAATTCATCATCTAGTAATATTTTATTTTGACAGATGTAAACAACAGGTCTGTACTCTATTTGGGGTGCATGAAAGGCGCTTGAATATAGTCGCGGGAAAAATTAAATTTGAAGCAATATTTATTTTTTTCAGAAATAATATATAGAATAAAGTATGCCTGCTTATGAAATATATATAGATATATATATATATATATGGATTTATAAATGGTTATATATACTCATAACAATCTTTATATATATATATATATATATTAGGGTGCGTCATTTCGGAGCAGCATTTTTTTTTTAAGTGCATGTAGAAAAAATCAGTTCAACACAAAAAAAAAATTTTTGCGCAAGAAAAAAAATTTTATGTCGATTACAGACCTAGCTTATTGAAAATTTCGATTTTCCCATTTAAATAACACGGGAAAAAATTTTTTTTTAACTGAGCATTTTTAACTCTTTAAAAAATCAAAAGATCAAATAGACAAATATTTTTGTAGGAAATTGAACGTTCTACAAAAAAGGTCTCTTATCATTTTTTGATCAATCCACCTGTTAAAAAGTTATTAGAGCTCTAAGTAAAGTTGGAGATTTTTTTACTTTTCCGACGAAACTATCAGACTTATCACAAAATGTTGTGAGGTATTTTTTGTTGAAAATACTATTCTCTATAAATTATTTTTTGTAAAGTTTTTTCAAATTCCGCATTGTTTTCTAGTTATTTTCATTTTAATTTCAAACTCTTAAAAAAGCGGTTCCGATTGATTTCAAGAGCTTGACATTGAAATGTAAATATCTAGAAAACAATGCGGAATTTGAAAAAACTTTACTAAATAATTTGTAGAGAGTAAAATTCTTAACAAAAAAGATTCCACAACATTTTGTGATAAGTCTGATAGTTTCGCCGTAAAAGCGAAAAGATCTCCAACGTTACTTCGAGCTCTAATAACTTGTGAGCAGGTAGATTTATCGAAAAACGATAAGAGACCTTTTTTGTAGAGAGTTCAATTTCCTACAAAAATATTATTAGTCTATTCAATCTATTTATTAGTTCATGAGTTAAAATTACTTAAAGCTAAAAAAAAAAAATTTTCCCGTGTTATTTAAATGGAAGAATCGAATTTTTCAATGAGCTACGTCTATAATCGACATAGAATTTTTTTTTCTTGCGCAAACTTTTATTTTGTGTTGAACTATGATTTTTTTCACATGCACTTAAAAAAAAAATGTTGCTCCGAAATGAAGCACCCTAATATATATATAATTATGCATATAGGTCTTTGTGTATATATATAATTATGCGTATAGGTCTTTGTGTATATATATAATTATGCATGATATTATTCATCATGTAAATATTAATTTGTATCATTTAATCATGTCTGGCTAGTACATTATATCTGAAGCTATACACATGAAGCTACGCATAGGTCTATACATGATTACATGTAATCAGATCTGATTATGAATCCATGTACAATTAGATACAGGTATGTATACATATAATTAGGTTCGATCAGGCTTGACTGACATAAACTCGGATATATGTATGTATAAGTCTATATATTACGACTGCCCAATTTCAAAACACAGTAACTGACAAAAATAAATTTTTTTAATATGTATTGAATCATGCCAGAAGACTCTACTGGAACTAAAAATACTAAAAAATCGATTTTGAAAAATTTGTCCGTTACTGTGTTTTGAAATTGGATAGCCGATTATTCGTTCTGATTCAGCTTGTTTTATATAAAACTTGAATAAATCAAAAACTTATTTTTTTTTTTTGGCTCAATATTTTTTAACTTCCCGCTAAGAAAATCGAAGATTTTCGAAAAATACGGGAAGTTATTGTTTTCACTCCGATTTTCGAAAATCGAGTTTTCATCACATGTCGACGTTTTGAGGTCCTAGGAAGCTGTTCTGACTATTTTCAGATTGATATTTTCAGTTTTCGGGTACAAACACAAATCGATAGTACATGACAAAATAAAATTTCTGTCAGAAGATTAGCTCAAATTCAATTTTTAGACGAATCTCATTGCGATTTTTGATTTCACATTTAAATAACATGGGAAAAAAAAGTTTTAGTTAGTTTAGTAAATTTTTTAACTCGGCAATGGCTCATTATACAGATAAGCCCAGTATACATTTTTGTAGGTAATTTAACGCTCTACAAAAAACGTTTCTTATCATTTTTTAATAAATCCATCCATTCGAAAGTTATTGGAGCTGGAAGTCAAATCTATAATAAATTTCCAGATCTTTTTACTTTTCCAGAAAAACTATCAGACTTATCAAAAAGGGCATGGGATCTTTTTTATAGACAATTTTATTCCCTACAAATTATTATCAATAAAGTTTTTCGAAATTCCGCATTATTTTTTAGTTATTTTCATTTTAATGCCAAGCTCGTAAAAATAATAGTCTTCTAATCTATTCTGAGAACTTAACATTAAAATGAAAATAACTAGAAAACAATGCGGAATTTGAATTAACTTTGTTACAAATAATTTGTAGAAATTAAAATTGTCTATAAAAAAGATCGAATGACATTTTTTGATAAGTCTGATAGTTTTTCTGGAAAAGTAAAAAGATCTGGAAATTTATTATAGATTTGACTTCCAGCTCCAATAACTTTCGAATGGATGGATTTATCAAAAAATGATTAGAAACCTTTTTTGTAGAGCGTTAAATTCTCTACAAGATTATGCTATAAACTCATTTATATGAGGTGCTAATGCCGAGTTAGAAAAATAAATAAATAAAAAAATTTTTTTCCCATGTTATTTAAATGGGAAATGGAAAATTAGAAATAGGCACCTCAAAATATTAATATTAAGAGCTCCGCTTTTAACAGGCTTCTTTTCTCACCTTCTTGCGAGTTTTCAGCCTGTTTTTTTGTTGAAAAAAAAAATTCGCCTCAAATTGGCACACCCTAGTATATTTACTAGGGTGCTCCAAAAAAAATCGATATTTTTTTTTTCTTTCAGCTGTAGTAAAAAAAATTTCTATACATCGAAAAAAAATTCTGTCAAAAAGGACGATTTTTTATTTCAATTTTAAAAGGTGGCGCTGGCTCTTCGAATTTTCTCATGCTAATAGCATAGGAATTTTACTTTTTTTATAAAAAATCTCATAACTTCATTTGACGTTGAGGAAAAAATTTGAGTCATAGATATTTTCGTAGGAAATTTTATGCTCTACAAAATTGTTAATTAGTTTATAAGCTCTAAAACGTACAATTCAAAAGTTACAGGTATTTGAAGTTGATTATTTTTTAAAAATCAATTGAATGGTTGTAATCATGTTTTTAACACAATCTCTACATACATTGATTCTAGAATAAGTGAAAAATATGATAATCGTATAATAAATATGATAAAATAATAATTTTGATCGTAGCTGAGTTTTATTTAAAGTGAATTTAGTAAAAACTTTTATTACCTTTATGTCACATAAGCAGAAAATTATAATTTCCATGAAAAAGTATTTATTATACATATTAATTAATCATTAAGTACAAAATTTATATTGATGTTTTTGAAGCCATTCTGTAATAAATAAAATTCGTTACAAAGCCTTTGTTTGATACTTTTCATGAGAGTAGCAGTTTTGGTGTAAATACCGTTTGAACGGGGATTTTCAAAAACTCATCAACTTTAAAAATCTGTAACTTTTGAACCGTACGTTTTAGAGCTTATGAGCTCATGAACAATTTTGTAGAGCATAAAATTTCCTATAAAAATGTTTATGACGCAAATTTTTTCCTCAACGTAAAATAAATTTATAGGATTTTTTATTAAAAAAGTAAAATTCCCATGCTATTAGCATGGGAAAATTCGAAGAGCCAGCGCCACCTTTTAAAATTGAAATAAAAAATCGT